>OX402529.1:5969421-6268151 GCA_948098885.1 Drepanosiphum platanoidis | reverse complement strand
GGCTAAAAAAAATTACGGTCGTATTAATATTATTTGCACTTTTTTTTTTGTCATAAGACCTATTAATTTTTTTATACTCGAATAGGCTGAATATGTTTGGCAGTTTTATTACAATATTTAGTCAATTCTCAAAGCTAAAACGTAGTCCGAACGCTTTATTTATAACTAGAAGAACGGTCTATTTTTAACCCAAATAGCCGCCGAGCGATTAAAGTAACGAAATGTCACTGTTCTTACGGATGCTTTGTAATTTAATTGAGTATTAAAATTTCAACGAATCGGCAAATACTGGAATTCGATGTCGTACGCGTAACAGTTCGGTTATAAAATATAATACCTTCAATTTAATACGCGCGCGTGTTTCGCCGGTTTGATAAACGTTTTATTTCAGACAGGTATACGCGCGTACGAGACTTACTGTAAATATTCGTTGTTAAATCCATAACGCGACCAGTACGAACGAAAGAAAAAATAAAAAACGAAAATGAAATCACCGCGGAAGCCGCTAATTGAAATGCACTTGACAAATACGTCGCGCGCGAAATGAAAATTCTTCATTCTGAATAAATCGCCTTCGCTCTTTCTCGTTTCAGATCTTTCGGCAAAACAATTGGAAAACAATACGACGATATGCGAGGAGCTGTTGAGACTGGCCGACGTCTTGGAACCGGGCATCACGAGGTTCCGAGGTCTACTGATGTTCTACCTGGTGTGCGGTCTGAAACAATTGAAACGGATCGACAAGAACGCGGTGAGTCGGTTATTTTATGACGTGTATGACATGATATTTTATTTTATGCCGTCGATGATTGTATACAATACGCGTAGAAATATTAAATTACGATCGCGATATCAAACGTTTTCAGAACCACGACGAAACGATTGAGAATTACGCCGGACAGGCGGCGGTCATTTTGAAAACCGAGCCAGACTTGGAGCATTTACTCGATCGATTACAATAATGGGAACGTGACGGGACGTTTAAATGGACGTCGCGCATTTCCCGAGGACACCGCGAAATATTTATAGTGTTTACTTATACATTTTTAATGTGGTCGCTAGTCGTTGTCTTTCGTAATAAATAAAAAATCATCATGAACAAAAAACAAAGTTCCTTTTTGACTATTATTGTCGACATATTATCTTGTCATCGTATATGTGTATCGTATTAAAAAATTACAGTTCACGAATTTATTCGCGAAACCATTACAATATTATATATTATATAAATGTGTATCTAATAACGTTGCGAATAACATACTCGTATCTCTTATTAACGTGTACCGAATAAAACCGTTTATATTACGACGTGGTGTGTCGATCGAAGAACTTTATTCTTCTCGCGGTCTGTAAAGTTACGGATGAATCGATTTATAACAAATATAATATATCGAGTGACTGTAAAAAACAATATTATCGTAAAATCGAACGCACACAATAATATAAAACTTTATGTCCGCGTGTAATGATGATTAAATAGTTACGTTCAAACGGTGGCGCTAATTCGCCCGGCGACATGAGAACGTCGTTACTGCATAAAAAAAAAAAAAATCATCTGCGCGCGATGTACCTACATTTGCTCGCTCGCCAATTACAAAATTAAATTTGAATTTTACGTGGGCGCGACGTAGCCGAGAAATCGTCGTCCGAAAACGTTCCGATTTACGCGTGCGTAAAAGCTCTTTGAAATAATAATGAAAAAAAAAAAGCACATATTCGTACACCTGGCGAGGTTGACGGTTAATTTTAAATATCGTACGGCGGTCTAATTTATTATAACAGTGTTTCGCACAGAGTTCCGGATTTATTTATCGCGCCATTTAAAACGTAGATTACAGACGTGTAATGTTGTTGTTGTGTCTCAGGTCTAACGCGTTACGAACGATAAACACGTGAAAAAATCCTACGCGCACTGCGGTCGGTGCAATAAATTAGTACAATAAACAAACGACGTCACATGATTGACATGACATCGTGAGATCGTTAGACTCGCGTTTAATTTGAACTCACCCAACGACATATGATAACGATCTGTTTTAGATATTCCGCGAGGTTCTTTTTTGCCATAGCGGTAGACCTAAAAAATTAACCGGTCGTAATTACACAAACGAAAATATTTTCGTACTTTCCAAACGGGTTGCCCCGTCATCGTCGCTGCTTTAGTGAATAGCTTTTATTCGCGCGAAGAAATTTTACATTTTTATTTTAAATGACTTATACAAAAATATGTTTATAAAAACGCATAACGTACAGCAATTATTATAGAAAAAAAAACCACGACGCGTGTCAATCTATATAGTCTTATTGACGTAGACCATTTCGAGAGTAAACTCACGTAATCAAGTGGCAATCACAAAAAGATTATTTTTAAATGAACGCGTCACTACAGTGTAGTAAAACTTGGACGAAAAATCATAGCGCCTAATTATAAAGTGGTATTTTTGCGGTGAGATGTCTTATATTTTCGCGACTTTCGCAAAAACACACATTTTACATTTTTTTTTTTTTTTTGACAAATCTTTGTTTAGTTAGAAAGAGCAAAAAAAAAACAGACGATATGATTTTTAAAATTCGATCTTTTCAAATAATATATACAATACTATATACTTAATATGTGCTAAATGAGAATATTTTACGCTGCATAGCGAGATTAAAAATTTCAAAGTTTTCATTTTATATTTTTATATAATATTACAATATTTTGAAACGTCTAGAACTTTTTTTACGATTAACTTAACGATTTAAATACGGTTAGTTTAACGATTTTTACTGAATGTTTCATATTGCAGACGGTTTTAAATAGTAAAATATAAAATCAACTTACATTTTCAAACAAATTTTCGATTAGTTTTGATTTACTAACTCAGATTGTTTTTTTCAATTTTGTTTCACATTAATTTTTAGTTCAATTCTTAATATATATTAACAACGATATTTTTCTTAAAGATAAAAAACTATTCACTGAAAACTGATACCTACAAAAATTAATTGTACGATTTTCGATAACCTTAAATAGATTCGGAGTGAAACGAGGAATGTATTGATTTTACTTTAATGAGAGATACATTTTTTTAGTTTCTTTTTCTTTACGCTGTCTGTTATTGCGGTGTCTACGACTAGAAAAATTGATCCTAGCGTCAATTGATCGCGGACGATTTCTGGTAACAATTATTTGTCTATAATCCGCGTGTTGAAAAGTTTTTTAACTTCCCAATATAGTTCTCCTGATGATTAAATAAAAACAAAAAACTGAAAAGACTAAAAACATTAAAGCGGCTCATCGTGCAGATACACACCCCTCGGGAAACGCCGATTCAGAGCATATAACGTAATGTGTACGCATATTTTTGAGTTTTTTTCGGTGCAAGTTTGACTGTGCATTTAAATCCGGACTCTGTTCATCACTCACTAACAATGACACGACGGCTGCGACAAAAACAACGACGATAATAAATCGTGATTTATATTATTCTAGACTATTCAATAATTTTTTTTTTTTTTTATACATAATAGCGATGTGATAATCATAATAGATTGTTGTTGAAGTAAGAAGCCACCGAACAGTCGACCAAAGAGGCTGCGGCCGAGGGTTTGCCGAATTCCGTCCAGCGGCTGACCACCGTCGACGGAGACGAACCATGATTATGGTATCCCATGGCGGCGTTGGTGGCGGAAGTTGCGGCGGCGGCGGCGGCGGTGGCGGTCGACGGTGGCGGCGGCGGTGGTTGCAGCGGTATCGTCGGCGGCGCCAAACGTTTGGTCGGGTTAGCCGCAAATTCGTTGTGCGCCCCGTAAGCCGCGGCGGCGGACGGGTTGAATCTGTTTAAAGCAAAACATTTTCAATATCACTTTTCGCCCGTCAACAAGGAATAAGAGAGAGAAAAAAAACAAAAAACGTGCGTTTTCATCGTTCCGACCATTTGGAATGACGTTGAATGCAACGTCGTTTTAAAAAACGCAATGTAGAATAGTAATTTTCATTTTTTTTTTTTTCATTTATAAACGTCTACTACTTTTAAACACAACAATAACACCCACTCTTCTCCGTCGGGGGTTCGCAAATGTTGAAAAAAACAAAACACTCGTCGCGCTGGTGGTGCTTGTGTTTAGTTAAATCTCTTCGCGTACGACGGACGGTCCTCGAGAGAAAAAACATAATTTATTAACGGCTGCACGACACATTATCTAGAATAACGAACCGCTCGTAGATTATTGTTATTAACGCCCGGCCGTGTCAGCCGGTACTCTAAAAGTTCCCGCGAACATTTCATAATATGAATGTTTTATTGTTTTTTTTTTTTTTCAAACTATTGACGAGAGAAAATAATTAGACGGGTTTAGTTAGATCGCGCCTCGATTGCTACAAAACATGCAATAACAAAATTATAATTATTATCGAACCACTCGTTTGTATATTTTAAAACTACGATGTTCCAAGATGAGAGGTAAAAATTCACTACAAATTAACTTCACCTGCACGTGTTTCGAGATACTATCGAGTCGATGTCGTCCGACACCTTCCGACAGTATATCTACGTATAAATTCGCACATGTTACGATCGTTTCAATGATTCATTTTGATTTTATCGGAGTTTTCATGGTACCCGAAACGCTTTTGATTTACACGTGTACAAGAAGTCTAGTTGGCGGTTGTTATACGTATGGCTCTAAGGGTTTATGCACTTTTATAGTAGACCAACTAGAAAGAGAGAACGTTTATATTACATTTTAATTGACTGCGATGAATCAATAAATCTAAAAATAAAAATACTTTTATGAAATGAATAACCAACAAGTCGAAAAGTTTGTATTTTTTATATGTATATTATATACACTATGTATGTATGCATTTTTATATGCATTTTACGCTACCTTATAATAATTGGTAATTTGTTATAAAAATAATAAATTTAAAACAAAATTGCGACGTTAAATCCTACCGCTACTTAAAATATATATTTTAACCGATGCGTGAACGGAGACCGGATCGAAACGTATTGCGTATACTCGACTTTTACGATTTCTCGCGATCTAATTATGGCGGATTTTAGAGATATATTATGATATTTACTCGACTGCACGCGGGCTCAGGCGTGAAATGTCCGATTGATCGCGATGAACGCTATCGCGAGGTATCTGGTGTTCATAAATCGTTCGCACCAAATAGATCTCGTGAGACTTTCGGCGTCACGTTGACACGAAGTCTTCGGTGATAAAGTGTGTATAAACATACCTGTTTAAAATGTTTAAATCGTTTGTATCGTACGCGCGGTTTTACAAGTTTTGAATAGACGCGCGGAGAGCAAAATATACCTCAATTTAGATTTACGACCCTCATTGCAGTATACCGCAAACGCTGTCAAAAACAAACGATGAAACTAAACGCGAGATTTCAAGTACATTATGTAATAATGCAAATCGATTGATACGTCATTATATATGTATATTTATATATTTTATACACGTTCTGTGGTCACGTCACGCGGAAAACCATAAAACCACTAAAATATGTCAGTGCAGTGAACCTGATAAATGTTTATTTAATAAATACTCGGAAGGAAAATATCGATTTTTAACCGACATTTTTTCGGTGCATAAGAAATGACAGTGACGTTTAACTACTATAGACGCGACGTGTCCACTGTAGCGTATCAATAATTATTGTCGTTTAAATGTTTAAAACGTCAAACGTAACGAGAACGAATTCAAAATACGAATTAGATATATAGAAACACGGTAAAATATAAAAAGAAAGAATTACGTCGATGTGATTTTTAACGTACATGTTTTATTAGAACAGATTATTATATTATTATTATTATTGTTATAAACGGCGGCGTTGATATCATAGTAGACGCGTCCGATGTTTTATTATAATAGTCAATCGAACAGGTTTTTACAGGGACGTCGTCACGCGGGCGACAATTCGAATCTCGCGCATAATTTATTGATATTCGTATACGGGTTTTATATCGTCGGAAAAGATTCGCTAATACGGGTTTTGATAGAAGTTATAAAAGTTTTCTAACATGTCTCCGTACTGGTGGGCCGCGTTGGCTCGCGCGTTTTGCTGGTATCCGTCCCACGCGGACCCGTCGTAGTATCCGTTGTATTGGACGCCAGGCTGATGAAGTCTCCAGTCAGCAGTACCTGTGAAAAACAACAAAAAAATTACAAACTCATTTTAGCAGACATTTCTCGACGACTCGCGAACGTCGAGAATTTCGTCGGCACGATATCGCAGCGAGAACGAACGGCTCCGTAATACACGACCGAGTACAGTCGTAAAAATCCGACTCGAACTGACGCGTGTAATAACACTACTACGTGGCGGCATCTGACGGTCGTGTAAATGTACGGAATTAACCGACGCGGCGTCGTATCGCTAGGGAACGTTACGAGTACGTCACGACGACGTTCGCAGAGTTTGACCGCTAGAGGGTGGAAGAGTTCACGTGGAGGATACACGAAGGATCGTGTAGCGCGCGACGTCGACAATGCGATTGTTAATAATTATTAACGCTGACGCTCCTTAAGGAGCGAATAAGCCTCGAGTAAATTCCAATCGAGTGTATAATAAACGACAACGATATTTTATTCATGTTTAGTTTTTTTTTCTATTTCGTTCTTAAACGCCGAGTTATCCGTTAATTTTTAACACAATTACGACCGAGAATTGAACAATTAGTCTACTCGCCTCAAACGTAATTAAATATTTCTATATTATATATTGCTATACATTAATATATATTCCGATCGATAGAAAATAATCGGACATAATTATAATTGGAATTGAAACGTTTCCATATCAATGTAACATTGTACGCGTTTAAACGCAAGAAATTCGGTTGAAAATTGAAAAAATCGACTCGATTTGTGAATGAAAATAAAATAAAATTGATTAACGTTTCAACGTAATGCGCGCGCCATGCAATTATGACTCGATGTCAATATTTTCAGGTAAAACGCTAAAACATAACACAACCCATGGGTAAGACGAAAGCAGTATTTCATTGTGTTGCTGTTGTTTAGCAATAGGCATCACAACAATGTTGATAAATGGATGGTAATTTAATATATTGTAAAATATATATTATACAGTGGGTAGTTGTACAATAACAATATTGACATATAAATAATGTGCATTGGAATCCTATAGATTAATTGTTTAAAACGGACAGGATAAATGTTAGCCGTCACCCGTAAACTAGTTGACCTCAGAAAATCTTAAAAATTCAGTTTAGTAAAATGATGTACGAGTATTTCATAATTTTGTTCGAGGCAATACACGAACGCACGTTAATGTATTCATAATTCGATCGACATGAAAACATATTTTTTTTATTTTATTTTTTTCAATTACCCATGCTTATTATTCATCGGTTTAAAAGGAAAATAACACATACGTATTTTATAAGATTTCCAATAACGAAAGAAACCAAAATCGATTGTCAGTGCTTTGGTAATAATACAGTTGTTCTGTACTTGAGAAAATATTTACCGAACGACTAAATAGTCGAAAAGACATTTGAAAATACTACATATCCTATGATTGTAACTTTTTTTTTTTTATCGAAATCAATAGCTCAACACTAAAATATAGTTAAAATAAACAGTTATTGTGTCAACAATGTTATATTATGATGTGTGTGTGTGTGTGTGTGATCGTTTAAATAATAATTATTCAAAATTCTTATCGATTTCGTAATTCGAAATTATATGCAATACGCGTGTTTCGGCGATATTATGATTTAAAAAAAAGAAAGAGCAAAAAAGTCGTTGCGACTGAATACGGTAATTAACTGCGCGAGTAAATAATGATTGTCACCCTTATAGTCAATACTACTATTTATACGCGAAAGGGGTCAAAGATGAATATCATTCTTATAAATATTTAATCGTATCGCACATATATCGCTTCTTACGATGCGGTACACGTTGTAATTATTATATATTTTGTATAATATAAAAATATGTAAATCGCCGCGACTAAGGTCGACACTCGGAAAAAACCACGTACGCCACGTTATACCATGTGTAGGTTTATAACGCTGCAGCGGGCATAATATGCAAAGTCGAACCAAAAATAGATACGTATTATTATTAATTGTATTCGTTCTTAACGAAATGTATTTTATTTATTTTTTTTTACCCATTATAATATTGATTTAATTGCGAAGACATAATATCACTTTCGCGGGGACTCGGGGCAAAAGCGCGCGTCCGTATACAACGAATGTTACAAAACCGAAGGAGCCCCCCCCCCCTTTCCCTCGACTGTTGCGACAACGGGTTAAAAGTCAGTCGTCGCGAGCAGTATATATATATACGAGACGTATCGAAATCGTATAGGAAAAAGCTGCCACGCGAGAGCTATTATTTCCCATGTACATTTTAGATATCGTCGACCTCTCGGCGTTTATGTAACGATGAATTTCAATATAATTATTACCGGTGTACGAAGGCGTGTTCAAGTTCTCCGAAAAATTGCTGCTGATTATGTTGTGCTGTACGTTGGAACTATTCTGTTTCCTCCACCTCGCTCTCCGATTGCTGAACCACACCTGGAGAAATTCAAAGTTTTTTTTTTTTTTTTTTTTAATTTTTATTTTCTTTCTCTTTTTTAATATCCTCCGAGAACGGAGGTCGTGGATTTTCCTGGTAATTTTAAAAATAAATTTATAAAAAAAAAAAAAAAGCCCGTCAAACCGAAAGCGTTCGGTTAACAATGCAAGTACGACAGTAAAAATATAATATGTACGCGATATTAATGTCAACCGTTTGATTTCGCTTCGTCTGCGAGCACGATTTATGTGATAAAAATAATGCAGTACGACGTTACGGCGATCCGGAACAATAATACGCGCGCGTGTGTTTTAAAATCACTACACGACGAGTACAATTTTACACACCAAAGTGCCGTGTCTTGGCGGCGGCGGCGGCACCGTAAAGCGTCGATTGGAAAATCGTATTTCTATCCAGACGACTACGGCGACGGCGGCGCGGCGTAAATATTATATTAGCGAGAAAACTTCACCGACTATGAATGGATCATACGTGACTTTGTGTTTAAACGTCGCTGGGTGAGTAAAAAAATAAAATTCGAATCGTTCGAATATTATGAAAAGTTGCGATTTCGATTTTACGAGTATATTTTCATTTTAAATGTGTTCGCGTAGAACAAATTATTCGACTCGGCTCGGTAACCGTTGTAAGATCATATGAAATAAGTGTATTTAAACACATTTCATTTTCAAAATGCTCGTATTAACGCGTTGTGCGTTATCGATTTCGTTTATTTCTCACGATTTATTTGATAATTTATTAAAACCAAGAAAATGAGCACGAATAAAAATCATGACTGTTATCGGAGCGGCAGTAGTGGACCACTAAATCTACTACCGTGTTTGATTGAAACGGCAAAAACACTACATCGCAAAATATTTTGTCCTCGAATTCGAAAATATGCATGGTAAAATATCGTATTTTAATTTTTGAAATCGTCATACGCGTTTTTACTTAACAAGAACACGAGAAGCGTTGGTTCTAAAAAAAAAACAAATCGCAAATCCTACGTATAGAACCCGTACATCACACGGATATATTATTATCATCACGAAACCGGAAACGAATAAAAAATAAAAACTACGAAATTTATATTAGGAATATTTGTTAAAATCGATTAGGGAAATAATAATTATTATTACAATACGTCATCTTCGTGTATGGCATTAAATCATTGCGACTTACTTGAACTCGAGGTTCCGGAAGCCCGAATTTTACGGCCAGAGCTTCTCGGGCCGCTATATCCGGATATTGACAAGCCAAAAACGACCTTTCCAACCCTTCCAGCTGTTGTGCCGTGAATGCGGTTCTTCCCCGTCGCTGTTTTCTGGATATCACGATCCCCGGTTCCGACGGTACATCTGCATCGCCGGTTCTCCCTGCAGCATAACAACGTAACTCGTTTTATACATACGTTAAAAAATGTTTAATAAACAGCAAGGGGGCTGTGAACTCACAGCGTTTTATATTTGTGATGTAACCATACATTTGTTTACTTGTTCCTAACGTTCGGAACTGATATCTAACAATAAAGTGTCATATTTTTATTTGTCTCGACGACGACGTTCGAGCTGATTTTCCTAACTTATCTTGGATCTTCTTACCTATTTTTTTTATAGGATTGGCGTGTTTTACATTTAATCGATAATTATATTTCGTTCGATTATAAAAAATGTAATAAGAATAAAATACTTAAAATCATTCCGATAAGAATATATTATATTGATATCTCCACAGATGATTTTCTCTTATTTTTAGAAATACCATCGCGCCAAGTCTGCGTAGATTAAAATCGTTTTCGTAAAAGATCATTCACAGACGAAAACACAAAAAAATCACTCATTGAAAATAATGAAACGAGTCCAATACGAGGAGCACGTGGATTATAAAAATGAAACCTAACGCAAATATGATTTTTTACTTGCCGGAAGTTGATTTTTTATTTTTTGTCAAACACAATAAGCTTGTAAAAGTTAAACAAAAAATATCTATAAATCGTCGTTTTGCGATCTATGACGTTTTCATTGTAATCGTACCGTTATTACTTTGATCTGTTAATTAGAATTTTTATTTCTTGTGTATTCGTTTCGATAAACTCTTCGTCGTTTTGGAGATTTCGGACGTTATATTTTGCAGCCCCCATATATATTATAATCGCTATGGATTTTACGAAATATTTTATTTCACACACAGTGGCTAGGTGGTGCGCAACAGTACACGGACGATATAAATATACGGACGTCAAAATATTATGTTGCGGACGAGGCGTGTGCAAATATTTGTTTCCTGCGTTTTCCAAATCCGCATGGTAAACACGATGATACGCCGCGCGGGCTGCGGTTGTTGTTGTTGTTGATATATTATATATATTTTTTTTTCCTGCTAAACTCTGTCGCGCAGACATACGAGCCGTTCGCGCGGGCCGCGGACGAAAAAAATCGTAACGACACAACGCCGAATAATTCTCACACCGGCCGCCGCCGAATTATGCGCGTTTTCGACGGGAACCGGGAACCGGGGGGAGAACATAATATATTATAATATCGGACCGTGTGAATTCAATCGCGCCGCACAACAGGTTGTACATGTTATTATTATGTGTATGATATGCATAGGACACCGGCAGCCGGTGGTCCTCTTTGACTCGGCTGATATTTTGTAATGCGCGAAATGTTCGACAATCCGAACGCATGATAATATCACTCGGCTCCTCGCACCGAACGCGTCTGGTGGTGTTCGTCATTATATTATTCACAATAACGCGCGAGCGCGCGCGCACATTATCGGTAGCGGAGGCCCGCCACCCCCGACGAGCGCGTAACACGATTTCCATTGTAAACAAGCGATACGTTTATAGTATTATCGTATAATAATAATGGCGAAAAAAAAAAACGTTTCTATAGAAAAACGACTGCAGAAAGTAAAAAAAAAAAAAACGTTATCCCTTTTTATTATTATATTTTTTAGACAAAAATCAGGAAACGTCCGACTTAAACCGGTAGTATTACATTAGTGTGCGGTAACGTTGCGGTAACGCGTACACGCGTTTTTTCAAAAGTCTTAAACAAACTCTTCGTTTCTCTTCGCGGCATAGGCACACGCGACGGCAAACAAACGTTATTTCTACAGATCCGCACGCCTTTATGTTCTATTATGCGTTTTGTTATACGTGTTTTGCGACGTGTTTACACTCGCGTTGGACACGATTCATTCGAAACCAACGGTTTTTTGAATAAGACTTATTGATATTGCGAGCACAAATCCTCGGGAGTACCGTTAGTTTTATTCGTAATAAATTATTGTATTTTTTATTATTTTTTTTTTTACCCGCTAGTGTTATTTTCGACTTTCTAAGAAAGTCATATTATTTATTATATTTACTTATATAATGTAATAAAGTCAATCTAACGATTCAAATTTGAAATCTTTATGACGTTAAAATGAATATAAGATATAGGTACCTATAAGAATCAGTGATCTGAAAAACTGATCAAATCATTCGGTTGGGTCTTCGCAGAGAAATTGTTGGCGACGAAAATGAGAACGTATGGCATTTACATTTTTTACTCGCCGCATTCGCCACGACTAAAATATAAAACAGTTGTCATAACCAAAAACCAAAACAATAATCAAATAATAACGGCGACTGTATCGTACCTATACCAGTATTATATATTGTGCATGTATATATAGGTATTATAAATACAAGTAGTTTTTTTTTGTTTCGCGATATTCATAATATTATTCATGAGATACGATTTTTCCGTCGTCGAAATACTCTCAAACACTCGAATATTTCGTCCACGATAAATGTACGCAATTATCGTCACGTTACGCGTATTCTATTCGGGACATGCGGATCAGCGTTCGAGGAAATATCGTGTTGCGCGCGTATACCATATAGGTTTTATCGGCAAATCCTATTGAACATGATATTATTATAACGACGGTCGAGAAAATTATCACCATTGCCGAGGTCTCGGTCGAATTTATCGGTTTCGTCGGTTGCGCACAAAACAAATAGGGGCCGGATTTTACCGGCCGTGACGAATCGCCACATGACCGGATTATCGGGACGACATCACTGCAGCAGTGCACAGCCAGTAGTAGTAGGTCAGGCGATAATTTGATCAAGACGTACTTGCACATAATGCGATCGCTCGCGAGGGTGTATATGGATTGCGGTGACCGGCTATCTCGATCGACGAACGAAACCGAATCATAATAATCTTATAGACACTATATATGTATTATATTATACGCAACATTAGTAACGACGTTGCGCAACGAAAGCGATACCGATACAATGCGATACTGTGTGTTATTATGTCGTACCGGTCGTAATTATTGTAAACAATTAAATAGCGGATAAGATATTATGCGCCGCGTATGATGTACGACGTGGAAAAAAGGGGGCGAAGGTCGTTTATTATAACATTAATTCCTATTAGCGAAATCGCAGTGGGCGTAAATTAAAAATATAGAGGTCGCTCTCAGACGGCCGACTCTCGTTTCGGCGTCGCACGATCGCGTTGAATATTATTTCGGTTAATTATTGCGATTTCCAAACGAGAGCCTAGATGATAGCCTAGACTTTAACCCGTCCGAAATACGGCGCGTGACCAAAGTGGTTGCTATTCGTTTGGGGAAAAAAAACGAAAACATATAATAATAGTACATACCGCGAAACCAAAGTCAGCCACTCTCCTATCGTACAAATCTTCAATCTTGGCTGATATTTTTTAACGCTTTTGGAATTATTTACCAGAAACTTCGTCTGGACTCTTGCAGAACGATCGGTGGTTTCCACATCAAAAGTCGCACGAAAATATCTACTCGCTATGGACAGTGTTCGGAAAAAAAATACTAAACTTATTAGCTACATCCGACGCGGACGACCGAAAGAAGACTAACGGAAATAACGCTATCGCAGTGTTTGCGCAAAACTTTTACAGAAAATCGCGACAGCCGCGTGCGCGAAATAATACACGGTACATAATATTTCCCGGTTATTTTTTAAGTGTATTTTTCGTTCGATTATGATAACAATAGAAGTATTGAATATATTATTATAATTTGTTACGTTATATTATTACTATAAAACGCGTATTATAGTTTTTATTGTTTTTTTTTTTATCACAAATCTCCCCCCCCCCCCGTAAAATTCCAAGATACCCTACTGGGCACGTATGTGATGGATTGGTAATAAAAACGAAAAAAAAAAAATAAAAAATACTTATCCCAGAAGGTCAGATCGTATCTTCCTCCAGAGAGTTTACGATAATAATATTATGTACTGTAATATACGATAATCAATGGAATATTATAGGTTCGGTATAGGAGGTACATGCCGCTGCATATCCGGTCTCGGGCAGATAAGAATCGTTAATTTAATTTTTTCTTCTACTTTTTACTTTTATACGCGTAAATGACATTATATTTTTACTGTCGGCTGCTGCCGACGCGGATTCTTATCGCCGATCGTTGTTTAGCTCGTTTTACACTCGTTTTTCAATCGTACCGCGAGCAATATGTTTAACTCTTTATTATAATATTATACTCGTTGGATTTCTTTGAGGGTCTGCGGCGGCGGCGGCGGCGCCGATAGAGCACGCGCCGATAACGTTTTCATTACGATTACTATATCTACATATACATTATAAAAGAGACCGCTCCGATTCACTCATCGACGCCCAGCCCAAACCGCCGGGTCTAGAGACTTGAAAATTTCTACAGAAGTTCCTCGAGCGACGTAGGGGTGTGCTCATCCTTTCGATGAGCACGATTATATTATATTATTGAAAAAAAAAACAAAACGACATCAACACGACTTTTACTAAAAACTAATAAAACTCGAAGTTCTTCCGACAAGTGTGTAACAAAGGAGAATATAAAAATACAAAAAAAAAATTTATGGAATTCGATAACAAAACACAAATTTTCTCAGACGAACAAGCTTGTTCAATATAATATTATCACAATTATTATTATATTATATTCTTAATATAACTTAATTTTTTTTTTTGTCAAAAGTCAATTAAACCTATAGCTCCTTAAGAAATAAAAATTGATCCGGCCGTCAGTACTTAGAACTACTACTCTTCTCAATGAAATGTGATGTAATACAAATCTAATACATTTTACATGGACGTGGTGAAACTGCAGTGATTCTTCGAGTGCATCTCAACCGAACTCGGTAAATGAGCGATATTATATTTCTGTTTTTGGAATACAAATCCCAAACGTAATGGATTTTCGAATAAAAACAAAAATGCTCAAGAATAAGTTACATAATATAATATTTATTATATTATATTGTAGACATAGTGTTTTACAATAACACTATACATAAGAAAAAAAACCATTAGATGGAAAAAAACAGACAATTACTAAACCTAACTAAACCTAACTAAACCTAACTAAACCTAACTTAACTCTACGAAATGAACGAAAAAGAAAACAAAAAAAAACTTAACCTAACTTAACATCTACAATGAAAAAGAAAACAAAAAAAAACTTAACCTAACTTAACCTAACTTAACATCTACAATGAAAAAGAAAACAACTAAAGAATAATGGAAAAAAAAAAAAAAAAGAAAGAAAAAAAGGCACTTAAATCGAATACAAACGGGCGAGTCGGGACCAGAGATTGCCTGACGCCATGGCGTCTACGGCAATCTCAGATTGGCCCCAACAATCAAAGCGACACCGACTAGTTGCCGGCGGCTCTGTCGGCTCGGCGGAAAAACCGGGCCAAACCGATGCCGCGGCAAAACTAGCCGGTGCCGTCGGCCATCCCGTCGCGGCAGGCCAAACCGGCGGCGGCGCGGGACTAGCCGGTGTCGGCCAAGCCGGCGCGGAACATCCGGGAGCAGTGGTCCAGGCCGCCGGGAAAAACGCGGACGATTCCGGAGTGTATCCGACGGACGGCGGCCAACCCGTCGCGGCGGCGGACGTCACGTTCGGGTCGGTTGCCGGAAACCAAGTGCCCGTCGTGGGCCACGAAGACGGCGCCGCAGTCGTGTTCGTCGGCCAGGCGGACGTCACGTTCGGGTCGGTTGCCGGAAACCAAGTACCCGTCGTGGGCCACGATGACGCCGCCGCAGTAGTGTTCGGCCAGGCGGACGTATCGGACCAACGGGTCGGTGCGCGATGCGCGACGCGGGCGTCCGTCACGCGGAACCGGGCGAACGCGCGGCCGGGACGCCGGACTCCCGCCCCGTCGCTGACCATCGCGTGCAGCCGGCGTGCGGTCTGCTCCGCCCGTGTCCGGCCGGCGCCGATCTTCCTTGGGGTGTACACCATAAAGGCCACCCGCTTGTTGTTGACGTTCATACTGCACGACGAAAACGAAACGTACGATATATAAAGACGATAAAATAGTTAATAGACGATAATTATTAATATCTTTTTACCGACCTCGTTGTGTTGTACAATCCTATGTTGAACAACTTGCGGAAAAAAATCAATGCTTGCGCGAAGATGAGATGTTGAAACGGAGACGCGATGCTTCGTGTTTCAATAGATCTCGGAGAATGATGACTTTTCGATTTCGTTCGCAAACTATAAACGAAACCTTCGCGTTTCCCGTAGTTACCGCAAAACTCAATCGGCTCGTGTTTAATAATATCGCAACGTATCGTCCGTGTGTCGTAGATAATTTCACACGATTCAGCGTTGTAATTCCATCCGGTTCTTAATCTAAAACTGTGGGGTAGCCTAACCACTAAAATAATTCGCGAACATAGAATAATGGCGCACCGAAATATCCTGATAGACATATATTTTTATCCGTCAATATTTGGTTTTTTTTTCGTTCAAGTATACCATTTACCGTCACATTTCATTAATGAATAGATTGATTTGTATTTTCCCCTCTTGACCGACTCAAAATAATACATTTTGGATTTTTCATCTTTATACGATTGCATGGCTATCGTTTTTCGGTACAAGTCGTTCTAGAAATGTCCAAAGTAGCGCAAATGCAATTCGAATAATCATAGTGTTCCTTTTATACAATCATAGCAAACGCGTAAGGTTGACGACTGCAATGGCCAGTAGTATCTCTTACAATGATATCGTGGTATGGCGGACGACGGCCATACATTATTTGTTATCGTCGAAAAAGTTATCTTGTTCACATCAATTGTTTACGACGACCGTGCGCGCGTACTCTCTCCCGTAACGGAGACTTTTCGCGACGGTGCGTTTTCGAGCCCGCCCTAGCTCTACGGCTATAGCTCTGTTGTAATCGACGGGTCGGTTTCGGTGTCTTCTGGTCCTTACGATTTCACCACGATTGGCCCCCGCTTATCTCGTCATCGAGGTTTCCGCGATTATCGATACGCGAAATCCTTTTCAACGTACACACGCGAGCGCGTATTACGTAGAAATAAGTATGCGAGTTCTCGACGATCTTCACGAATATCTATGTAAAAACTGCGAACCGAGTGTCCGTCGCACACATTATGCGGTTTTTTCGCCGACCTTATTCACGTGCGTTGCCCGCATATGGCGACCGTGTTCGCGTCGAGCCGAATCCGCCGTGTATTATTGTTATTATTATTAAATAACTATTCGTTACATTAGCACTCGGGGCAGCTAGTATATTATATACGTATATAATATTACATTATTATATACCCGCCGCCGTTCACTCCCGGGCCGGCGGCGGCGCGGCATACTAATAATAATAAATAACAATAATATTATAATAAACGGTAACGCGAACCCGTTTTCACCCGGACCGGACTAGTATGTGAATAATAATAAAACACGACGTTTACGCGGCACGTAATTGAGTCGCGGGACTCGAAAAGTAGGAAACGCTTATTATAACGTACAGGTTATTAATTATTGTACAGGGTGTCCGGCGGAGATATGACGAGTGTATGAGAATAACTCTCTTGCTCTATAATTCAATTGTTCTTACAATTTTTGTGATTATTAGTACATCGATTATTAGTATTAATTATTTTTTCAAACATAATTGTTATTTATATTTATAATTATCTAGTTTATCATATAATTTTAATCATGTATCCTATAACTCCCTACACCGCCACAAGCTCGCTTAAAGGTGTAGGTAATTTTTCTATTATTTCATTATTTTATTATTATTTATTGTAATACTTTAAAATTGTATTTTATAATGTAATGGAAAAAATTTGTTTAATAAAAATATAACTCGTGTACTTATCGAAAGCTTTATTTTATTGTTAGTAAACTACTGAAATCCCGCGCTACGGTCGAAATATATTTCATTAGTATTATACAGATATAGTTCTACGATATGTTCGAAATCCAATATTGTCGTCGTTTATGTTTTGATTTTTGGAAAAAGTGTCGACGATATATCGGAAGTATATTATATCGACGACGAGTAGTTATAATTTTCTACGGCATTTTGAAGTTTACGAAAATCTCGGCTCGATTTTCAACCGTGGCATTTGTAGATTAAATTTGTACGTTTTCGAGTTCCGTTTAGTATACATTTTACGCGTCTGTTCCGGTGCAAAAGCACCCGTTTAAAGCGATTTATACGAACGAATAAATGAAATAGAAATAGTAAAAGTCACACACAACGCGTGGAATTTATCGGATCTCCGCGGGACACCCCAGGTACGAAGCGTATTCGTACACGTTTTCGACGGCGCGGCCGCGCGTTTTAATCCGTTTCGCAACGTAACGACTGCGGCGCATAGAATAATAATATTATATCGCGGGATTTGGGCGTTTTGGGTGGCATCGGGAGACGGCGGGACCGGGGCCGGTCGGTCGATGGGCGGGCCCCGAATGTTTTTTCCGTTTCGACGGTTTTTCGTTTTAATAAACACATATACCACAAAAGCGTGGTGAACGTGCGCGCGTGAAAACGGCACAGCGCGCTCGCAGTCGTTTAATCTGCCGAAAAGAACACTGCAATAATAATGACGGCGTTTCGGGTTTTGATTTAACGGACGCGCGAAAACCGTCACGAATCAACGGGTTAATCAACACGTAACTCCTGCAGACCGCGGCGACGAGTGCACTACGGTTGCAACAGGTATATCATATCCGTCCGGGCGCATAAAATTCCAGCCGTATATTATTATTATTCGAACACTCGTACGCGCGCAGGAACATCACGAAAACGACTGGACGGACGCCCGCAGAGCGAACAGACGCGGAACGAGACGCACTACAGTTCTAAAACAACGAAATTAAAATTTACGACCAAATAGGTATTAATATATATTATGTATACGACGAGGTGTATATATATATAATATTATTATACACTCTGCGGCGAGAGTCTTTAAATCGAACTAGGATTTTTTTTTTTTTTTTTTACACTCCGGTGAACGCGTACGAGAGGATTTATTAGTAGTAGTATTATTAATAGTATTTTTTTTTTAATAGTAACTCCGATTAAAAATTCGGGATAATCTCGCCAAAAACATCTGCGACCGGATTACCTACGCCGACGTCACGCGGTGCACGAGGACCGTCATCGCTACAGATGTCGGGCGATTATTGAATATAATATTATAATATCTGTTCTCGGAGGTGAAATAAAGACCGTTTCGTTTTCATTGGGACTGCTGTGGCGCGGACGATTCCTGCTGCAGAGTTTAGACGATCGTGAACGAAAAGTCTAAAAGTGAGATACGATATTCGGTCGAGATAATACGCGAGAGTGTTTGTGCATCGTGTTTATAAATGCACAATATAAATTTGCGGGTGGAACACGAAGGCGGAAAGTCCAAACAAATCGCGAGCGCACGAGATTATGCTTCGGAGAAACGATACACTCGAGCGTATTGTCCACAGTTTTTAAATAATATTCTATTTAAAAATAAGATTGTTACACGACTCAAACAGCAATGGCCTACGCGAATCACAAAACTATTCTACATAAAAACACGTTGTTTTGTACGTCATAATATAATTCGGACGCGGCATACGCGTGTCGCAGCGAATACTAGAAAATATAGCGCAATAATTTATTAACGAATGAGAGATTTATTCGTGACTTTTTAAGGATGTATTCTTATTTTTCCCTTATCTCGGATACGACGCTGCCGTGTTGTGGTCAGGAACGCGCGTCTATTATATTATAATATTACAATGTACACCCGCGTCGTCGTCGTAACATCGTCTCACATACCAAAGTGATTTTTTCTCTCGCCTCGCATTATTTTCCGCCAGTCGCGCGCGTATATTGTTATTATCATTATTATATTACACAATATACGAGTATTATATTATCGCGGCAACACATGAAAAGGCGCGTATACCGCGGGCGGCGAGTAGCTCATTTCGCACAACCAAACACGTACCCACGATAATATTATATACAGAGAGATCCGAAGCGAGCGTTTAATTTTTCGATATTATTCAGTGTTCTTGAAGTTTAAAAGAAATTTTTTTACTCGTCGAGTCGTATAGGATATGTATAATATTGATTGTTCAGCTACCGCAACAATATTGAAATGTATTTTTTTCATGATTTGAAATAGTTGTCGTTTGCGTTCGACGAGAGCGCGTTGATTGAAAATCAAAACCCGACCGAGCTAGGGCGGAAGAGAGGAAACCCGTATTATTTTGACGGAGGTGTAAAAACGACACGAGAGGGGACGGTTAAAAAATACTTCGAGTGACCCGGACTTTCCAGAACGACGGAAATTTCCCGACAAATGTCGATGTTTTTCGATATCTCTTGTTCGACGATAAAGAATCACTCTGTATATTATATACTCGTATATATATATATAGATATATATTATCATGCGTGTGTGAGAGTGGTCGTATTCATATAAATACGTATATTTGTATACATGTGTTATATCGGTCGGCAAATCGCGCGGCCAAAAAGAGAGGTCGGAAAGTGACACAGGGCGGCGTGTTTTGCATGGCACACCATTGTCCGCGATCAATGAGTCGTAGAGCGTTCGGTCTTTTGTGCACGGGTCCGCAGCTCTCGGGCCACCCGCACTCTGCCCATTAATAACGTTGCGCCGCCGCCGCCGCCGCCGCTGCCACTGACGGAACGCGACGCACGTATTTATACGCGTCACGAGGAAGCGATAATATTTTCTCTCTCTCTATATATATTTTTTTCCTTTTATTTTTTTTCGGTTGGCCGTCACGTCCTCTTCGGGCGCACCACATATTACTATGTTATGGGGTGCGTAAGACCGCCGCCGCTCGGTGTCAAAGGAGTACCGCGCGCGTTACGATTTGATTTTTTTATGTCACAGGTTTTCATTTTATTTTTTTTTTTTTCAACGCGGAGATATTCACTCGTAGAGATAGACCGCGCGCGCGGAGAGACGGTGACGGATGTGTACGCTGCTCCTGCATAGGTAGTAATAATATTATAATAACAGTATAATACCCGTATATATAATATATACTCGCGCGTTAAACATAAAGAGTGATTTTTTCAAACACGCTCGACATTTTTTTCAACGCTTGGATTATGTGTTTTTATTTAAAAACGGATTTCAAAATTTGATCGTTTAGATGTGTGTCGACAAGTTTCGACAAATAAAATGGTGTTTTCAAATGAAAAACTAAAATCACAATTACCACGGGGCACTTTTTATGTAAAAGGTATATAAAACAATTCACGCGTTGGAAAATAGAACCTTTGAAATTTGAATACGTAATTTTAAATCCATATTACGAAAATCATAATTTGAACGAGTGTTTAGGTCGAGCATACTAAAGCGGCGAGCGTGCTTAAAAAGATCACCCCACATGGCGTACCGAAGCAGTATGCCAGTATTACAGGTAAGTGTATCGAAATAGTAAATCGCGTTTGAAATACCAAAGAAACGCCACCGCGGCGGCGCGGCGGTGGCCGGTGGTCTGGCTCGTCGATGCCGCCGTGTGTTATTAAATTATTTCGGCCTTTGAGTTGTAATAATGACGTTGTTTACCATACAATGTAATGACGTGCGCGACGGTGGCACGGCGCAACTGAAGTGAGTTGTTCCAATAACGCGCACGGGTACACTTGAAGAAACGCACTTCATATATTATTATTACGAGTATTATTATCGTTGTTGTTGTTGTTATTGTGAACGTAAAAGTACGGTAGGAAAAGCGGTTCGGGCACGCGTGAATATTTCGCGAGGGCACAATGGCGAGTACTTAACGAAAACTCCGTAGTTTGCCAAACAATAACAATAAACAAACGATCCACGAAAACATATAGGAAATCAGCTGCGAAACGGTAAATGTTCGTATCTGTATAAGTGCGATATACAATATTCGACAGCCCTACACGCGGCGCCCAGCCGACCGTCTCTCTCCGTCGGGCAATTGAAATCGCGCGGAAACGTGCAATATATAATAAGTATACCTATTATACCCTATCGTCCGTGCAAACGACGCGGATTGACTTTGATTTTTGACGGCGCGGAGCAAATAAGCGACATCGATATATATCGTATCTATTCGTTTAGGACATCGTTGACTACAGCCTGACGGGTGATCCTTTTGGAAAACTTTTTTTTTCTATTTCTCGCTTACTGGACGCGCGGTAATGATGCCATCATTTCGGCACAAATCATGAACGATCGAATCGTGTTGTATACTATTGGTTCATTTTTTCGCGTTCGGCCATTTTCTTTCCGAATAATAAACCATGGGTCATCTAACTCATCGACGACTCGGTGGATCTATTATATTGATATGTTATATTCATTGTTCACAGTGGGCGACGTTACTCGACACATCGTATTATAGTAAAGGATTAGTTTGTGATTGATTGATGAAATTGCAATATTCCTCTGCGGCCAATAATTCCGAATTGTATGAAGCAGAAAAAAAAATATAAAAGCAAGTAATGCGAGCAGTTTTTAGAATCCGTACGACCATAGACAAACAAATAATATTGATTGGAAATAGAAATTTATGTAAATTGAAAAATACAAGAAACACGAATGTATGACGTATGCACTTTCTTTTTAACTTTTTTCTCTTGTGTTTTCACGTGTCGTTTGCAGTATAATTTGAAACATTTATCTATAGTATTTATAGATAAAGCGTTTAATTTGACGCCGCGTTTTCGTATGGAAAATTTCGTTTTCAATAAACATAGACGTTTACATGATAAGGTAATGCGTCATGGTGATAAAAACGACAAGGTGCGTACTACCGTTTTGCAATTGTTTTCTTAAATACAGCCATCACGATAACAAAGATTTAAAAATATTTGTGGTGGGGACCAGGGGGTTTAAACAGGGGGTTAAACACCTAGGGGTTTAAACAATAGTTTATGTCCTATTCTCTGAGCTACCAAATATACGTATATAAAAAATTTCGTGAAAATCGGTCGAGCCGTTCCGGAGGAGTTCGATAAGAAACACTGTGACGGGAGAATTTTATTTATAAGCTAATAAATTAGGTACCGATTAATGACCGATCTGTTGGATTTTTATACGTTTCTGGTGCAAAAAAATCACAATTTTTACTAAATGTGGCGAAAATCGCGATTTTTTTTATAAAATAGAGCATAAATAAAAATAATCGGTACTACTTACGGCTTGTCGGTGGGTCGCTGTTGAGTTTCGGCGTCGGTTCGTGAAAATATAAAGTAAGCACTAACAGATACACAAAAGTCACGATTAAAAGTTTCGTCGGTCGTCGGACGAGATGAATAATAAACTGACGACATTATCGACACTATCACGGAGAGAAATTAAAACCGCGACGAAGAACTTTCCGAACCGCTGTCGACACTAGGCCGGTCGTCAGAGCACTGTGCATCCGGTTAGCCGACGTACTTCCTCGCGAGCGTCTCTCGATCGGTATTAGGCGGGTTGCGCGCGCAGAACAGCTGTTATTGGTCGGGCGGCGCGATTTCATTGGCACGCAAACTCGTCCCTATTTATATTCCTCATTAATATTATCACATAATCATGTTGTCACAATGAACCATCTTATATAATAATTACGTAATACCTATTAATGACTAATCTCTTCGATCGTCGTACGTTTCCGGTGCGAAAATCACGATTTTTTTTCATAGAATAGCAAAAAAAAGAGGTATTGCCTCGTGGCAATGTGGGATGGCGGTCACTACCCCTATGGTTTAAGGGAGACTATCATTTATGTTTGATTTTAAGCGCACCCGTCTCTTTTTAGTACACATCGCGGGAAAAAAGTCAAAGGCGGCACATAAAAGTTTGATCAGAAGTCGGGAGGCCCCTGCGTTCCCCACCGATTCAACTACTGCTCCCGTTAAACCTATTCTGCTCGCGAAAAAAAGTATGAAATTTGGACGGTAGTTTTGTTTTGCGGTATAGACACCTACTGAGAAAGGATTCCAAAATTCGACCCCTACCGGATTTAAAAGGGGTAAAAGGGGTAAAAATGAAAAAAAAACTGATTAAATAAAAAGTTATTCTGCACACGGGCGAAGCCGGGTTATTCAGCTAGTATATATATATATTATAACTGAATAACGCGACTTCGCCCGTGTGCAACTTTTTATTTTTTTCATTTTTACTCCTTTTAACTCCCTTTAGGGGTGGAATTTTGAAAATCGAGTGACGTGACGACACTCAGAAAGGTATTTGGAACATGTCTGTGAAAAAAAATTGGAAAAAAGTTAAATAGCGTCGTTACAAAATGGGAACATAAAAAAGGCCTGTTCTTTTATATATACATATAATATAATAAGATTATTATATCGTGGCGTACATTCCACGTGCGAACGGAGTCGTTTTAATTATTATATATAATGTATAATTTATTTCGCAATGAAACTCAGGTAGGTTTTTTCCGCTTTCAAATTATATAAGAAACGTTACGAGACGAGAATCTTGGACGGCGACAGTGAATTCGGCCGCTCGACAGTTTTAGACGAAAAAATAAAAATAAAAATACACGCCGAGCCTGTGCGCGCCGTTACAGTCAGATTAATATCGTATAGCTGCTGCTGCTGCTGCCGCTGCCGCTGTTAATTCCGCGGTGTACACCGGCGCAGCAGCTATTACCGTCGTACACGGGCGCGTTTAATTGAAATAACTTCGAGGATTTCGAGAAAAATTATACGTGTTAACTGCCAGAAACCACTTGTCTAATTCAACGGTGGTGCCCAATAGCAATTTATTACGCGTTTAATACCAGAAGAACGAGTATTATCACGTGTTTTTGGAATTTTCGAAATAAAAGAAGAAATATACCTAATCAAATCGTGATGATGTTAAAAAAAAAAAATCAAAAAAATACGCTTTATCGGTTCGATCGTCTCCCCCTACCCGGCCTCCGTGGACGAGAGATTACGTGTATATTATTACTATCAAACTACTACCAGCTACTATACAATATAATAAATCATAAAATCATATTATATTATAAAACGGCGTTATCGTCGTCGTCGGTAGCGCGCGGACGAGACGGACGAAAATCCAAATGTTTGCGCTAGAACCATTAGAATAATAACATTATCTTTAATCGTTATTGGCCGCGGCTAAATAAAATCAACTGTACATATTATAATATATTACGAGTATTATTATTATTATTATTATTAACGTTAAATTTCCATCGCTGCACTAATAAGATGTTATGGCCAAACCTATTTTACAGAAATGATAATAAAATTATTGCGAACGAACACGTTTTTTTTTTTTTTTTTTTTATCAAATTCCGTATTACACATTAAATAATATACAATATCCGTCGTACGTATGGTATACGTTCTTTCAATTAAGTGCCGGAGACACCGCCGCCGCCTTCGTCGTTGTCGGGAGAAACGGAAAATTAACTGTGTAATTTATTGCGCGGTGATCATAAACGAAAACGAGAGACCGAGAAATACGGCACACACGCGCGCGCGCGCGTATATTTTATTGTACACGCACAGCACACACCCGCAATTTAATATTTTCACTACCATTTATTACGTCGGTCTCACAAGACAAATGTGTCATTGCGACGGGAGGCCGCTGCGAATACGGCGAACTCGTGTCGTTTATATACATAGGAATGTACGTACGCATCTCGCACTAATGTAAAATCTATTATTATTATTATTGTCGTAATTGTGCGTAATAGATTTCCGACGCGACACCTGTTTATATTATTGCGGCGGTCTCTCGGACGGTTTATAATAATATATTATAATACGAAAATGCAACGTGACGAGGAAATAACGTTTATAATAACGTTATTTTTTCACTCCGGGTACTCGAGATTACAAATCAATAAATAAATAGAGGTGTACGCCGAGAGTGTAGAGTGCAAACGCGGGTCGTACTCGCGGCTAACGATACGTGTTACTCGAAAAAATATAATCCACGCGATAGGTATTTTCTAATATTTCATAGTCTTCGAAACACTCGTACTCGGTAGTCGCAATGTCGAATAGAATTACGTATCTCGTAGTGTTTAATATTTTTGGCCAACGCGTCCGTTCAAGCCTTGTTTTTCTGTGTATAAAACCGGCGATCTTACTTTTAAACTTGTTAGTCGGTACATTGTCTATATTGTACTGTATACCACTGTGTCCTTAACTAATCATCGAACCCAGTATTCGTGTACGGCGCACAGCTCATTAAAAAAAATTGACACCTAGAACATTTGAACGTGTTGTGTTGAACTATTGAAAACCGTTTTTTTTTTTTCTTCTTCTTCTTTTTTTTTTCTAGAAGGTCTTTCGGTAAGGATTTAGGTAGAGCGCGAATTTTAAGCAGGCCGCGTTTTAAACTTTCTAAACACGATTTTTGATTTTTTTTTTTTTTTTTTTAATTTTGCAGTACTCATTTCCTAGTCTTTTCACGATAGCCGATACCTAATGTCGTATTGTTCACCATCGACGAACGGAATACTTGATATATTTATTTTTGTCGTTTCGCCCGCGAAAAGATCGCGCGACTTGTTCTTCTTGTCCTCGCCCGCCGATGACGCCGGTGTAAACACCGGATAAACACCGCTGTAAAGGCGCGCAGGTCGCGACGGGGCTCGAAAACGGCGACAACAATCGACGCGTATTATCGATGGGAAATCGACTCGTAAATTCGGGTTTTAACCCCGTTCGATGACGGCGACGGCGGTGGCGGCGGTCCCTTTGACCGACTGCAAAGGGCCGGCGGCGGCTGTGCGCACAAACACGAAATACCGCCCCGCCGAGGGCCTCGTTCGTTTTTGTTACGACTATAATAATAATAATAATAACCTAACACACACACACACACACACGTCGTCTTGCGGGTCGTCGTCGTCGTCGTCGCGAATGTGTTTTTGTGTCGCATTATGTACGTTATTATAATATTATGTGTTCTCGGTCTGGTAGTGTGCGGATCGCGTTGTAATATCGTCGCCCCCGTACCGCACACACTGGCCCGGTGGCCCTCGCGGCTTCTTTTTCTCTCTCCGCACACCTCGCGCGAGACCGGCCCCATTGTGCTCCGGACGTTTATATAATATACAGTGCGCGCGCGTGTGTGTGCGTGTCAATGAGACCGAAAATACACGACCGAAATTGACTCCCCCTGCTCGGGGTACAAATGAGCAATTTGTTGCAGTAGTTTTTATTACATCGACACCTTTTGCTAAACAACATTTTTTTTTTTATATGTATTCCATTCTCTCGTCCTTTGATACGATGCCGACCACACAGGCCGCCGTTCTTACTTCTTATTGTATATACATAGGTATACAATATATTATTATATATATTATATTATATCGGTTCGCGAAGCGCGCGGATAGACGAACCGACGACGACGTCCGCAAACTCGATTATCATCGTTGTCGGCGGCCCGTTTTGTTCGTATTATTAAAAATTTTGTCAATGGATCGCCGCCGATGTGTTTTACAAAAACATTGCGTGTATAACACAGAGCCCCCCGCGCGCCAAACACGGGTCGGCGCGTATGAAACGGCGCTGCCGCCGAATTTACAGGTGGATCGGACGCGTCGGATTCGACCGAAAAACGGAAGAGTAAATCATCGTTCGAGCGTTTGTCGGACGTTCGTAAGACGATAAATAAAACGCGATGTTTATTATTTATGTGTCCGACCGCGAGCGGCCGTCCGTCGTCTGTTTTCCACCGTTGCAGCCGCGGTGTTTTCGATTACATTTTTTTTATCGTGGGCTATTCGTATTTCAATATTTTGTATTGTTGTTGAGTACCTACTACTACAGCCAGAGATGGCCCCGGAACAGCTCGACTAGGACATTAGTTCTTGGTCTCGCGGCCTCTAGGAAAAATGTTGTGGAATTAAATTGTATAAAAGCTATCTTATGCCGGCGAGACGCGTGAATCCGGGGGAAACGTGGTTTTCGCGTGAGAAACGCGTACGAATCCCGGAGTCGGTCGTGCGAATCCACGCTAACGACGTGCTAAACGTCGAACGTTGACGAATTTTTTTATCAAATAATTAATATTTAGTATGGGCGGAGCTGGAGAGACGTCTTTCCGGCACCGCCCATTAGTTTTTGTCTCGCGTATGAAAAATACAATCACGAAAGTCATCATGCGAATTGCTGAAGAGGACACGAGCGGACCAAGTGCAAGTCGAAGATCAGGACGACCGACCCCGGACCCCGGTGGAAGAGAAGAAAAACCATGCCAATAATTTTGAATGAACGGTGTGACGCAGGAGAGAGCGCATTCCCGCGGCCCCCAGTCGAACGAGTAACGCTGATCTGCAGGAAATGAAAAAATCGCTCGTGAACGAAAAACAAAAAACAATAAATGCGCGTATAACACGTTTATAGGCGTGCGTATTGTTATTGTTCGACCGCGCTCGTAAAAATAATAATGTAACGTGCGTTATATTTATATTTTTTTATCGTTTTCAACGATACCGTACTATCGCAACGGGTTAGAACGCAAATCTACATGTTGCGTCAACCCCAGCAGCAGAGACCGGCCGTAGAGAAAACAGGACCGTGTAAAGTGTTATTGCATCGTTAATAATATTATGTTGTCTATAGTGATTCGTATTTGTGTTCATATTACAATCGTGTGATTTTGTTCACTTTTTGCGCAATATACGCGTAGATATAACTCCAGCATTGACCCGACCGTGTAAAAAATATCATTTTTTAAACTGATAATATTATGTATTGTAATTCATAAAAATCAGACTCGACTAAATCAGTTTACATGTTATAACCATCGGACGTCCTTCACGACGACGTGCACCCTGCAAACTTCCCAAATCGATTATATATTATTTGCATTATTTTCAAGTCTTTCAGACCTTTTCTAAAAACTTTCTCTCGTCGACACGTCTTATCGCACACACGTCTAAAGAAATCTATTGTTCGGCGCGGGATGAATCGCAAAATAAATTAGCGATTTCATTTTTTTTTTTTCTACACGCGCAAACTTTATGATTATTCCTATTTGTTTACACGGTTTGGATTTTACGCGAAAATATTATGTTTTTACTCGCCGAAATAACGTCGTAAAAAACAACGAAATGATGGTTTTTATTGATTTTCTCTTTTGTCCATCGATGAAATATTATAATACGAACACAATGTTACGCAATTAAAAGTACTTCGCGTACAACGTTTCGGCATACGTGTACAACTGTAATATATTCCCATTATGTTGTGTAATGTTATCATTATTTCGGCGTCGGGTTTAAAAGCAGCGTTTGTGGCGTTTGGAAATTACAGGCCCCGCATGTAATTTTTATTATTTTGTAAACACGGTCGTGTCGCTGCGTTGTTTATCGTGATAATAATTATTATATTTTTTTTTCCTCCCCCTTTTTTTTTTCTTTTCGTTTTACTGGAAAACTTCAAGGTTAATTCGCGCGTCTCGGCGGTTTAATTATTGTCGCTGTCGTCAGATATTATATTCTCGCGGCCGCGGCTATATCATTATCGCGTCCCATATATTTTACACACCGTCCGGCGATCGCCGACGCACTATTGGTGCGGCGCGTTCGCTTGCCGGACGCCCTTCTCCGTGCGCTATTATATTACATGCTCGTACGCGCGGGCACAACGGCGGCGTGCGGTTCACGACAGTCCGTCGACACCGCATTGTAATTTCATCTCTCCGGGTCACTTCACGATTTCCCGACGACTATCGTGAATATCCGCGCGTGTGAATATAATACATTATTACAATATGTATTCGTTCTGACTGCGGCGCTCGTACGGAGGTAACTACGTAGGCTAGGTTCAGATTGTGCACAGCGAAACACGAGGAACGCGTTGATTTTACAACGATCCGAGCCCGCGTGTGGTTGTTCTCGTTTTATTTATTCGTGTTTTGATTTTCGCGTCTGCCGTCTGGTACGTTACGATTCGAACAGAAGACTCGGTACGATAATCCGAAACTTATTACGGACGGATTCTGGTGACGAATTTTCTTTAGTTTAACGGCTCGATTTTTCAATAAAATATTAAATCCCAACGAAATCGGATATTTCAACGAATATCGATCGAACGATTTTATCTATGTATGTTGTTGTTGTTCTGAAAATAAATCCCGCACGATGTTATTATTATAATAATTATCCATGGAAAATAGAAATAGAGGCCCTCTTTCACTCAGAATCGTTTTTATAGAATTCGACAGTACATTGATTTCAAATATGTAATCGATGAGTCTAAAAAAGAAAGTACACGACTTATGTGCAACTGTACGATTTAAAATAAATATATAGACTATACCTGGTTTTAGAAATCGATTCAATCGCACCAGTTAAATTTCTAAAAAAAACAAAATTTCCCGGAGTGGGGTGGATTGTCCCCAACGTTACGTTTCAAATTATCTGAAACGTTTATAATATAGCTATAGCGTGAAAATTGTATACGACTACGTTTTACGAGCGTGTTATAGTTATTAAAAACACGATAACAACTACTTACTTTATTCGTTTCAGTGTAAAGTATTCGTTGTATTATTGTCTTTTTATTTTTAGTATTTCTAGTTGAACTTTTATCGCTGTATTCTCTCTGTCTTGCCGCGCGAATCGAGCGAGTTATTAATGTTTAATATATTATTGTCGTTATAACATTGTATATAAATCTCGGGTGCAATAATTTAAATCGGATTTAGTGTGAAATGAATTCCACAAATCGGGCGTAATGCCCGATCGTTACGACGTCAAAAGAAACAATTTATATTGCAAAACGGTCCGGAAAAAGCAAAAAAAAAAATAAAAATAAAACGCGTAAAACGCACAGGCATGATAATATATCGTGTTGCGAATTTAAAACAGCGGGGCGTTAAGAAAACATGGTGTGAATTCGCGTCGCGTCGGGCACCACCCGAAGTCTGAAAAATGCCACCGAATCTTTACAATACGTGTATATTATACACGTGGGCTTAATGATGTTTCCGGAAGCCAAACTAATGTTGTGAAATCCATCATTAAGAGTTTTTTTTTCTTCTCTCTCTGGGAAATCGGTAGCTGCTGCTGAGATACACGCGCGATGACAATAGTGGCACGCAACGTGTGCCGTACAATACATAATACAATACGGCTCTCCTTAGGACCAGATATCGTAATGGTTGCGTGTGCGCGTGATTAATGATGGAATATTATGTGTACCGATCGGTTTTGTGCCGCCGAAGTCGTCTCTCGAGCGCACGCCACGCGTATATAAAGTCCAAAACGGTCAATTACGCGTTGCACCCTGTCGGCTCGAGATTATTTACTCCGATCTCGATCACCAAAACAAGTTAAACTGTTCGACGTCGGCACATCGGTAGCGATCGGGGGGAAAAAAAAAAAACCATTATTGACATTGTCGAGAACGACGCAATATTACACAGTGTACATGTACGTATAAATATATCATCGCGAGCGAACGTTTCAAAACGATATAATAAATGATATTAACGCTGCGTGTAAGATTATATAAATTATTGCATATAAATATACAGGGTGGCCCATCACGACATCCCGCGGAAGGAAATATTTCGATAGATGTTATTATTTTGATTTTCCATTTCAGTACGGTTCCACAGAAGGAGGCGACACCTACTTTTAATGTAATTTGTATTTTCGTCCTCAAACGTATTTATTGTTGTGACAAAGATTATATTTAATACTGAGATTTTTTTTTATAGACGTTTGCACTATCTATCGACTCGTATACTATCTAAGTATCTGACGAATAACGGCTGTATAGATATTACCATTGCCGGTCATCGAATTTACACTTATTTATCAACTAGCCCATTTAACTCCCGGGTACCTCTACACAGGCTTACTTCATGACGTAAGCTGACGCGTCAGCAATAATAATATTATAATGCGAATCGTTCGATTCACGTTCGCGATACGTTTAAAATGACCGTAAAAAACTTGTGCCGAAAAATGATCATCATTATATGACCACATACGATTTCATGGAAACGAACGGTTCAAAAGTTCGTTTCCTCGACCGGTTCGAGGGGGGGTAAACATAAATTCGACTAAAAGTGTTCAACGTGTCCAACTCTCCTACTAAAGCGAAAACATTTAAAGTAAAATTAATATTTACGGAGATGTTTCCATCGCACTGCGGTGGGCAACAACCCTGTATGCATTATTATCGGCGCGAAGGTGTGTCCGATGTGACTCCGGTATAAACTATAATAATAAACGGACAACGGACCCACGTTTTTCTCGCTGCCGGGAGACCGTTTTCGTGGTGCCGCTCGTAATTTTCATAATAAACGAGTCGCGAGTACGTTTTATGATTTATGCGTAATTGAAACGCGTGTATTTTTACCGAACTACGGGACGCGCGTCGCACGGTGGTCTTCCGTTTTACCGACGACGACTCTTTTTCTCCATAATAACGTTTACGCCGACGACGTGCGAGCGCTGCGCCACCACTCGTCCTAATACTCTCAACATATCCGTCTGCGTTTATAACCAAGTTTAATATTTATAACTAAAAAAATATCCCGGCTCGTCGTGAATTAATCCGCGATGACGGCGGCGACGTTTTAACTCGAAGCGCGCGATGTCCGATCGCGGACGGACGCTGAATCTCCAACAGTCGTTTAATTGAACTTAACGACCGATCTTGTGCTCTGCGTACACGCAAACATAATATACCCTATCCCGCTGCTACCCGACTAATTTATCTCATTATTTGCGCGTCAACTGCAGCGCCGCACACGTACGGAATATTCGCATATTATGCTCGCGGTTTAACTGCAGTCCAATCTCGTACAATATACACATTTTATAATATGTTGTATAGTTATTATAATTATAATAAATGACTCTTTTATTATTAAAAAAAAAAATCACTGCGATATTGAAATTAAATGTGTGTAAATCCGGTAAATTATATACCATATGCGTTTTTATTTTTTTTTCGCCCCGGTGCAAATATATCACGTGAAAAGACAACAAGTTTACGTCGCAGCTACGCGTATATCAACGCAATACGATTATTATTAATCATATTGTTATTGTAATAATCGTCGGGACTCTATTATTGTACGATTTGTAATTATTAAATATTGTAAACATTTTAATGAGATGCGCATGAACAAAGCGACCGCGTAATAATTCATCGAGTATCGATTTAGGTCGCTTGTATAGCCCGAAAATCATATTATGTAAACAATGAACACATTACATTGTCTGCGTCTTAACGTCATAATGTCAACCGTTTACCACGAGTGGTTGCCTATATTGTGATAATGTTTGATTCATCGTCGCAGTTTAACAATGTTATTTACAAATTTACAATCTGCATTGTAATTGCTTATAACATATTATCAAACACGCGCGAACCAAAAATACTTTAATACCAAAAAAAAAAAACAACGACTCGACTGGGACATGTGGATTAATATGATATAATACGCGGCGTATAATTCCATGTAAATGAACTAAATCGTCGTTCGCGATTCGTTTATTTCTAATTTCTATAATGTTTTATGAAAACGGGTAAACTGAATCGATATATTACCTGACAGTATCCCGTCGATCGAGTAATTGCTGTGGCGATCTGGTCTGACCGTCGTATCTCTGACTTCTTCAGGATGACAATACGAAGTACGTTTAGGGCAATTTTTCTGGAAAAAAAAACCACAAATCAATAATATTTAATTACAGTTACAATAATTATTGGTGATAATCGATAAAAGGTTTTTTTATTTTTTTTATTGAAAAAACAAGATATAAAAGCGATTTAAATAATATTATATTATAGCGTATCGTATAAATAACGTTTAAAGTATAATATTATGCGGTAGACTAGAGTTATTATAGAAGTACTTTATTTATAAGCTAAATAAATGTTGAAAGATCTATGGATAGATATGTATATAGATATCAATATCCGTCGCGATCTCGACGATAACGCATACTTAATGAGTAAAAAATGCATATGTACTCGTAAATGTTACTATTATTATTATATTTTTTTTTTTTTTGTTGATAACGCGCGGCTATAACTCGAGGCTCAAAGTACTGAACGAGCGACGACGTGTTGCCGAAATTATCTCTCGGGATATTATTATTTTTTTTTTTTATGACCGACAATAAAAAACAATGGGCTATAATACACGCGCACACGCGCGCGTTCCTTGGCGTGGAGCCGGGCTGTCTGGCGTTGAACAGGTAAGACGAACAGATGCCGAGGGAAGAAAAGAGAGAGGAATGTGTCGTACTCGCGTACACGCGCGTGCGCGCGTACACACACACACACACACACACTTGGGGTCCATTAATTAATAGCGCGCAGGCGGCGGCGGCTCGTCGCATGTTGTGGGGGGTCTATTAAGAATAATAAAAATAAAAATAAAAACAGAAATGCCAACAGCTAAAATGATTGATCAGGAATTCCGTGTATAGAATATGACGGAGAGAGAGAGAAAAAAAAAAACGAAACGAAAAAAAGGTGTAGTTACTAAATATTCATGAGCCGCGTGCACGCGAGTTTCGTAATGTGTCCCGAAATCCCTTAGAGCAATAATCGGAAGACGCGATGACGACGACGTCTTCATCATCAGTGTCGACCCGATTTATTGGCCTTTATTGTTTTATTTTCGCCAATAATTTAAATCCAAACACTGTATAATTATGTAAATGGGCGCGCGTGCTAACAGAATAATTTATTTTTAATTTATCTTCACGCCACGGTTATTTTTTTTTAATTTCTTTTCTTTTTTTTATCCGCGCGAGAACGCTTCGTCGAAGGCGATATATTAAAAATCGTATTCAGCCACATCGCATGCCTTCGTTAAAGTCTCTACGATGCGCTATTATTATTATTATTATTATAAACGTTACACAACACTGCAATATTATTAATTATTACGTCTCCTCGTATAGATAATATCTATCTATCGTCTATTATTCTATTACCGACTCCACGACTTGATTTTTCTTAGATTATTTACTACGGCCGTCGTTATAAAATATTATTTTATATTATATCAAATTCACCTGTCACATGTGTTTGTCGATAAATTCGGTTTTATTCGTTTCTCTACCGAGTATCTAATCTGTTACATGCGATTGCAAAATTATCGAAATATCGCGAAAATAAAAACACAAAAAAGAAACCTGCAGTCCGGTCAAAACAATAATATAATATGCTCTATAAATGTTACGCGATCGATCTCAAACAGATTAAAATACGCACAAAGCGTAATACGATTTATTATTATATGATAATGAGAATAAATTAAAAAGTACAATAATACAACGACGACGCTACGTTATAATGGTTAATTTTACGCGAATTTATCGTCGTAGCTATATCATTAGATTCGAATTCGAATTACCGGCCAGCGTGAAATTCGTTTTGTGGTTTAATAACGGTTATTGGTATGATATTAATAACATTATATACGTAATGAGTGCGCGCAGTGTTTGAAACTATTATGAGTTTATTAAATGAAATGTCAGGGAATCCGAGCAAAATGATGTTTGTCCGTTGAAAGGTTCGTTTCATCGAGACCCATCGAGACTTTACGACAGGCAAAACATATTATATAATCGTTTTAATCGGTGTGAATTCTAATTTTCACCAATAAATCTTATAAACCTCAAAAAAAAAAAAAAAATCCTAGTTTTCACCGTCATAACGTCGTCGTACGAACTCGCGCCGTAATTCTTTCACCGCACTACGCGCGGTCATACATTTATATATCATTACATATTTTACAGATCGTTAAGAATTCGTCTTACTTGAACGTGATCGCTGTTCACTATGCCCGGTCGGATGCTGCCCGTCTCCTGGTACCTGTTGAGTATCTTGGACACGCACCCGTGCGATACTTTGAGCTGTCTGGATATGTTGCTGGGCCGCACGCCGGCCGCGGCCATCTCGACGATTTTCAACCGGACCACATTAGGCAGCGGCCGGCCGTTGATGAACGTACCACCCAGCTGGTTCACACGCCCTTGGCCTAAATAATTGGCGACAGTGTTATTTATAACAATAATATCATAGACTAATAAATTATAAAATATTTTGTTGATGAGATTTAAAATCTCTGGACACTAACATAATATTATACATAGACTAAATGAACGTATTTTATAAGTTATTTTATTATGTTTTACGTGTTTAAGATTCTGAAAGGTATCAGATGTTTTTGTGATTTACTATTTTCCGTTTTCACGTTTTAAAATTATTGATATTGCGAGGACCCGATAAACGTTTCCGGAAATTAATTGAAAGTACAAAAGTTCGGTTATTATAGTAATCGAATGGATATATTGGATATTATGACGACTTAAAATATGTTATAGCATTTTTTTTTTATAAATACATACAAAAAAAGGGACGGAGAGAGATTTAACGTTTTTTTTTTTTTTTTTCTAATAATGGTTGTACGCTCGTGGAGAAATAAAAATCGTATAATAAATTATAATCAAGTAGTAAATGTTGTATTGCTAATCTCACCATAATAACCACAAAATTATAGCTATCTAGCTTATAATCATATTAAAAGAATCGATAATCGTGTTGTGCTGAGTTGACTGTCCGGAGCGATCGAGGAAAACGGTAATAATAACAACATACTGTAATATTCTTTATTCTATTCTAAGACTTCATACGCCTTTGACAATGCAGTATGCTGCGCGTACGATTTACTCGTTATGTCCGCTAATTTCAGCGGCGATGGCGTAGAGACTCGTTATGTTATTACGCAAGATTGAAATAAAAAAAAATAAAAAATAGCAATCAGTAAACCGATTCCACGTAGTCGATTCGTAAAATATAACGGACGCAGTTTTACGATTAACGGTGTATATTTAAATGAGACGTCGTGAAAACGATTCGAAACTCAAGTCCCATCACTCAAAATAATGAAGTCAATATATAATATAATATAGTATGTACTATATTATGTATAGACGGTGGCGACTAATCACGGGAATACGTATGCATTTCGCTGCGGATTTTGTTTTTGAAAAATAGATTTACACCACGCGCGCCGGTCAAAAAAAAAAAAATATAATAATTTTGAAATATCTGCCCGGAAGTTATGATTATTTTATAATTTTTCGTTTATGTACGTTTGTGATCTGAAAAAACGATTACGGTTAATTTATTATTATTTCAATGGGTGATTTTATTGGATCATTTGAACATTTTCAGACGAGGCGATTTATACAGTGATTTATATATTTAATCCTAATTGGTTTTTACATGCATGAAACTTAAATTAAAAATTGATGGACAAATCTACATTGGTTTTTCGTTCGAAATATTTGATACGTAAAGCATTTAATGTTTTTATTACTAACACGCAGAAGACGATTCAAGTAAACTTTTCGATACTTTATTTTCTTTTTTTAAACTAAGATAGTTTTCTGATATATAATATATATTAAAATCATCGAAACTTTGGCTGTTGCTAAATTTATACGTGGCTCCAAGGTGGATTCAAATCACTGGTGGATAAATCCACCTTGCGTTGCTCTAAAGACATGTATTTAACTGTACTCGCAAATACAAAATATTTTACCGAAAGAGCGTTTTCAAAACTAGGGAGCATTTAAAAACTAATTCAGAACGAGCATCATAAGAAAACGTAATTGTAATCGCGCGACATGGTTATAGCGTGAAAAAATGATATTTTATTGACGAAAAATCTAGTCGATGTGACATTTTCTATCGCTTTTTCATTTTCCACGGCAAAAGTGAATGAAATTTTTAAAAATGTTCACCGGTGTAAATTTATAAATTTAACATTTTTCATAAAAACGAATCTACAATATTACGGATAACTTTTTCTTTTCAATTCGAATCTCTAAACAACGTGACCCTTGAACCACGCGCAGAATACAGTGAAAATAAGGTAACAATCGGAGTAGAGTCGGTCAACTCGATCGACTGTAATATCGAGGTATAATATAATATAATCTATAACGTTGTGTTAGTACGCGTTCGAAAGAATTTCTAAAAACGTACCAATAATTTGCGCCACTCGACCGCTGCACCTCGACGGTATATACCTTTTATGAGTAGTATGCGATTACCCAGTGAAACCTCGATTACGCTACGCCACCACCTCACTCTCGTCCGTCGACTACTGTCCTATACGTCAGAAAATTATTTGAAAACAAACGTCCGGGATTCTATTCCGACCGAGCAATAACAACGCTATTATCGTTTCGAACAAACGAAAAGAATTTAAATTTTACAAATCACCCCAGTCGTGGTAAACTGATAAGTACACGATAAATTGATTTTTCGAGTTGAATAAACAACGTGTTATAAATATTTTATTTCAAATTTATCCGTCTCGAGTTTTACACCGTCTATAATCGTATATTATATATATTATATGAATCGCCAATTGCAGAAGCCCCGCAAGTGACACATAAGTTAAACTTTCGAGAAATTTATAAAAACTTTTCATTTTCCTAAAAGGTTTTTTTTTTCATTCTTTTAAGAGGAATATTCTATACACAACACCGAATATACTCATATACTCATCAAGATTGAAGGGAAGGGGTATATAATATAGGAAAATAAGAAAAAGTCGTGTGACAAGTTCTGTCGCTTGTGGGGTTTCTGCAATAAGCGATTCATATATAGCAGGGATGGGCAACTGGCGGCCCGCGTACCTTTTTTATCTGGCCCGCGCTACATTTTCAAATTACTTCATATAATTTTAGCGCTTATCTGTATTTTATTTTATTCCATTTGGGACATTTACTAAGAGTTTCAACTATACAGACATAGATAAGTATCACATTAAATAATAATTGTAAATATAAATAAATAAAGATAAAAAATAAATGTCAGTAAATTTGAAGGAGCACTGCGGCCCGCTAGATTTTAAAGTACAGTAGAACCTCATTAATCCGGACCTCATTAGTCCGGACTTCGCTTAATCCGGACAGCCGTTTATAATACGTAAATAAGAAATTACGCTAGTTTTCCCCGTAGATTAAAATAAACATGAAAACGAGTTCTACAAATTTCCCATAAATGCGGGTTATTGCGATAACATATTTATCAATACCAATTGTCATTTAAGTTATCTAATTACAATCATGTATGTATCTACTATTTTTTTAGGTTTAATAATATATGGTTTAATAAAATATGCAATAAAATTTTTATAAGTTTATAATTTACGATTTTTGGTTATTTTGTTTAATCCGGACTTTCATTAATTCGGACAACCTAGAGCCCCAATTAGTCCGGATTAATGAGGTTCTACTGTACTTAAAAGTGGCCCGCTAGTTACTTTGAGTTGCCCATCCCTGATTAATATAGTATATTATTTCGTACCTTGGAACGTGAATCCGTTGTAGTGATGCGCCGAATACATATTTGCAGGGGCGATGACGTCGTTACGATTCGGCGGCGGCGGCGACCCGGTCGCACATGACCACGCGATGTTCTCACGAGACGCGATGAAAACCGACGGACGCGCGCGCGGGCGTGCCGCGATATATTATTATTATTATTATCGTTTATAACACGACGCGGCGGTGTTTATCGCGGTGTTTATAAATCACACACACACACAGGCGTCGAACGCACGCGCCACCGCGGTCGTCCCGCGGCTACTGTTCCCCCGAGAGCGCGTCCGGAAACGTTAACGGTGGTCCGCGGGGCGTTCACGCGAGGCGGCGACGCGCGTACGTGTGTAACCGTGTCGGCGGTGTGCGCCGCACGCCTCGACCGCGCGACACTTTTGCGCGTTGCCGCGTCGCGTTTCGCGTCGTCGTCGACGAGACTCGGGGAAAAAATAAATATTTTTATCAAACAATAATCAAAACGATTGTAATGAACGCCACTTGTGAGACACGACGTCGTACAGAGCGGCACGCCGCGGACGAGATGCGATAACGCGCTGGCGATAGTATTTTCATCCGGTCGCGCAAACGGCCATGTTCTTTTTCGATTTGATAATTTTCGCAGGGGCACCTCGGAGAACCCCTCGCGAAAAAGGCCGCTCGCGCCAGGCTATTGGCCGTCAGCCGCGGAATGGGTGTCAACCCACGTGGTCCCCTCGCGCGTCGCCGACGCGGCGCAGGTCGCGCCGCACTCGCAAGCGCGCGACCGTCCTATTCTAAATATTATAATAAATACGCGTTTGTGTGTCACCGATATATTCAATTACGTGCCTTTTGTCACCGTTTCCCCTCTCTGCGGCCGCCTCTCAGTCCGATCTTTTCGTCGTCGCCGCCGCCGCCGCCGCCGCCGCCGCCGTTCTCCTGTGTCGGCTTATCGCTTTAACGAAAAAAAAATAAAAAAAAAAAATTTTAAATAAAATATTCAATAATTACCTCGGCCGCCGTCGTCGTCGTATACATACATACGACGACCGTGTACAGTACCGGGTTTAGCATTTCTAATGGGTTTGAGTTCAAAGAGAGCCCGCGCGCACATTGTCTACACGCACACGCACACACACACACCCGCGTTCGTTATGGAAATTCGTCTCGACGCATTGGCAACAGCTCTTGTGAGTGTGTGACGTCACGTCACAGCCGCACGTCGTAAAAACAACGGAAGAAATCAAACGAAATCGAATGCGACACCGCGACACACGCACACGGTAAAAAATCGTGTGTGCGCGCGCGCGGTAGAGATAGGTCCTATAGCGGGCGAGAGAGATTAATAAACGGACACGTACTCGCCGGCTACAATAGGCGATCAATATTATACGTATATATATATATTATAATAATATAATACGTAATATACGATGCGTGCGCGCGGTACACCGCTGTATATAATGTGTACAAGTCGGCCGCAATTATTTCGACCCGAAGGCCGTTGGGATCGCAAAAAAAAAAACGCGTCGTAAATAAGACGCTCGATAACGTTAAAATCCGTATAATATAATAATATATAGTCGCTATTGATGCGGGTATTATGGTACAGCGATCCGCGTAATAGCCGCCGTGTGGTAGTGGTGACACGTCGAATCCTGATATATGTTTACACGTACGCCGCCCGAAAACGGCATAATCGAATTAAGTCCAAACGCCGCCGCCACCCGTGCGAATCGACGATAATAATAAAGAAATCCAACCGGAATAAATATTACTGTATTAGAGTCGACGCCGGTGCCGGCACGTCGCACGAAACTAGCCTCGGGAACGACCGCTTATATAGGAAACACCGTATCGACTACATTACGTGTACGAAATTAACGCGATATTAATACATACGAGTATCTATACGTACGTACAACATTAGCTACATATTCATAACGCGCGCGCGTACTATACGAACAACCAGTTTTACAGTTTTTATTCGTGTCTATACGTGTACGAAAATTCGTATCGTCCAATCCGTAATAAATTGATAAATAATAATTCATTCTATCTCACCTATATACATATATAGTATATACGTATATACGAGTATTTTATGTAATAAATTGTAAAATATCCAACGAGGAAACGGCTGTTTTCCTCCTATATTATCGTCTTAAGACTGAGAAAAGTCGACCGAATCGAATAATAATAATCGTTAAAATCCCGTCGATCGTTAAAACGTTTGAAAATCTACGTACGTTATTATAATGTGAATTATATTATACATTGTATACGTCACGTTGTTACAACCAGCACATACCTCGAATGAACATAAAACATAGTCGATTTCATAAATATACTGTTAAATTCGCATAATTTTATTTATCACGAAAGACCATCTGTTTCGGCGCACCTAACCGCATATGGACTTGGGCGTTATCTCCGCGACGGCTATATAGTCATCATTGCTTTCATCGGTGAGTGGACAACATTTAACGTCGTGTCTTCAAGACAATAACGAGACAAGGCGAAACGGCCAGTGCGGTCGTCGTTGTCGACACTTATCGACAGCTATGTAATAATAATAATAATAATAATAAATACTAGAACTAATGTGATTATCATGCGCGTGAATAAAATAAAGTCTTATAAACGATTTGTCATAAAGTCAACCGTATATTATAATAATACGACTCTGTCGCTCGTACACGTAAACATACGTAACTATTATTCGACAAATACGAGTTTACGATGAATACTTGGTATAGCATACACCCTGCAGAGTTTATACTTGTAAAAATCATAAAAACCAGATAACTCACGTGTTTCGACTTCTTCTCGGTAGACATTCCGGGGCGGACGGTTTCCGCAGACGAAACGATTTTAGCCCAAACGACGATTCCGTCTCAAGATCGCCGCACGTGCCCTTTATCGTCGCCTCGTCCGAATCGTCAAAAGCGTATAGGCCCCCCGAAATTTCAGACGTCCCAAACGTATAAATCGATCCACGGTATCTGAAAAATACGTATCTAAAATATTCAATTAAAAAAAAAATAAAATAATCGCATGCAAACCGAAAGTGTCGTCGATGGGTGCGGCTTCTTATTTCCATAAAATGATTCGTTTACATAAATTAGCTGCGGCGGCGTAACAGCACCATGTACGTTTCGTGATTAATGGCTGTAATAGATTATTGCCTGTACATTAACAGGATAAATAAATGAAAACTTTTATTAATAGCCGGTGCGAATTTAAGAGAGAGAAAAAATTAATGAAATTCTCTATTTCACGTGCGGTCGCGCGAAATTATAACGTATATTGCGCCGAGCGAGTTCGAAAAAGAGCACGAGAACGGACGACGAAAATGATCGTTGTTACAATAATATCGAAAATGTTGTTTTTCTCATAAAAATGATGACATAAACCTATTAATGTTTTTTGAAAGAAAAAAAAACACACGTCTTCAATTAATATAAAACCTCTATTGTTATCGAAAATATCAATAATATGACCGTAAAATACACGTGCCGAATAAGTAAAAAATATAAGTAAATTGTAATTCCTCGTTATATTTCTAAAGTCCTGAAAAACGAATTTCGATTTAACTTAGTGTAAAATACTATCCTGGTGTAGGTTTTTTTTACTAAAAACTACGTTTTCATTTTTATCTGTTGGGACGGGGGCTAGGGGATTCCGGGGGATCCAGAACCGCGCCGTGAATACATCTCCGTCTTACAAAACATATACCTGCCTCTGAACATAATCGCACGGGCGTTCGCACACGGCGCGAGACGCGCAGACACGAATGTCGCCTAATATATCACGAACGGCATATATAGGAATACATTATTGTATTGTAATAATACGCGCGCTTACACAGGCCGCCGCCGCCGCCGCGTTGGCCGAGCGGCGCGCGCGGCGGCTGCTAGAGAGAGGAAACCTGCGCCGAGCGGGCAAAAGAAAATCGACGGGATAATAATGCGCGAAAGAAAGAAGAAGAAAAAATCCGTCGCCGGTCGTCACGGTGTCCGCGGCGGATTTCGCGCGCGCGGTGTCGGGGGGTCGCGTGTCTCGGGCGCGCGCAGCTGTACCCTCGGTCACGGACGTTAAGGGTTTAAAACTCAACGCGCGCCGTTGTAGGAGGTCTGCATTCGATATGGACACATTGCACGCGACGCACAAGGCCGAAAATGCGTTTTGTACGTCTCGTACATTATAATAATATATAATATGTTATAATATATTATGTACCTATTATTATACGAGTAAATACGTGTGTGTGCGAGTCGCGGGCGTAGTAGAAGTGTGTGCGTATAAATAATGAGATTTATCTACGCTTTTTTTTTTTTCTTCTTCCTTACTTTTCCGCCCAAAACGCATTGCGCTGACGTGTTTATTACAATATATACGTATATATACGCGCGCATGCATCGGAATGCGCCGGCGACAAGCACCCGGGACACGTGCGACTTTAGCGTCGATCTGCGAACAGATCGCGAACGATAAAATATTCTACTGCATGATAATTCCGAGAGGAACGGGGAAGAAGCTGGGGCGGTGTTTTCATGACGATGTTGTGGTGTTAAGTTTCATTAAAAAAGACGTGTTTCGATCGGTATTAGGTACACGAGTTTTCCAATAACATCAATGTTATATCGCATACTATTGATACCTTTGAGAGGTCGTTTTCTCTTTTCTAATTCCCAAAACTGTTATCAATAATTGAAAAAAAATTGACGAAAAATGACAATCGTTTCTGAAAATGTTGTTAAATAAACGAAACGAGGCTATGGCAATGTAAAATAATACATTATTATGTATCGGTTGCTAAGGACGACCCGATTGCCCGTTTCGTATCGAAAAATATTTTTATTTGCTATAACATTCGCAGTCCGAGTAATAGTTACGTAATGTCTAATTATAAACAATTATGGCAATAATGACAATATAAAATGTATTTTCTGTAGTGCAAGCGAGGATTAGGGTGGCCCACCCGACTTTGAATAATCGTCGTCAGAAGTAAATGACGTATATATCATTTGTATTTACTTTATAGCCCGCAGGCGGTCTGCAGCTTCCGCTATAAGTTTCCCTGCGTTCTTCACGGTTTATTGAATTTTGCTGTTCCGTTTGTTTATAATCTGCTCTCGTTCACTCTCTCGACACCGTCGTCGTCGTCGTCGCGCCACGGGGTCTGACGCATGCAGAGCACTCATTTTTCGATTTGTCGATAAGTACACGTTTCGGGGTAACGACTCCGTCGTTCAGCTGGCCACTCACGGCCAGCCCTTGCAGATTTAGAAACGTTCGACTCGCAATTCTACTGAAATTATGGCTTTCCTTTAACGTATTCCACGGCTACTCCATTTGCGATGCCATAATCGGAGAGTGACGGATTTACGTATTTATATGGACCGCAGTCGCGTAACAAATCTATTTCCAACAATAATAATACTTCCACGCAACGTTTTTTTTTCCATTTTTTCGTTTTTATTAAGAACTGTGAGGTTGCGGACGCGACAAGAATATTTCGTAAACGAAAAGTTTTGAAATCCGACACTGCAGCGTGCGCGAGTCCGCGCTCCGGACGATGTGGCGTTTATACATTATTATTATTCCGTTGTAACCGGTGCAAAAACACGATGATTGACGACGGCGACTGTTTGTAGCGTTCGCGGTGAAAAATCGCACGGCCCCCGGGCGTGGACGACGGACGATTTCGTTCGTATATTATTTCAGATACGCATACACGCGAAGAAAATAATAATATAATACGACTAAGAGCTTGGAGGTTTTTTTTTTCTCGTTCCTTTTTTCTTACGATAATAATTGCGGCGAGGACGGACGTGTGCGGTATGTACATAATGAGTACGCCGGCCGGTCGTAAAAATCGCGCCTGCCGGGCCCCAACACCCAGAATATCAATTTAGCGAAAACGCGCCCAGTCGTATCTATATAATACATCTATCGCGTATCACTGCACACAACCGTACGCGTGTAATACGCGCTTTAACTGTTATAAAATATATTATCGTATGTAAAATAATATTTCAATGCGCGCGCACTAATATGATTGATACCTGTCATTAAAATCTGAAAAAATAAAAACACATACGCGCGCGCGCGCGCATATATTTATGATAGGTCGCTCGCGCTGTTTTAGCGGTTTATTTTATTTTTTTCCTCCCAAAAGCAATCCATCAACGGACGTTTAATGGCTCCGGCGGCGGTTGCGTCATCGACGACGGAAAAACAACGGCAGAAGATACCTGTGCGACTACTATAATATATAATTCTTACATATATACGTTCAATTTTATGGTACGTTACGTTTATTCCTCCGGTTCGTATGTATACAATATAAATTATATTATTATTTTCTACGCGTTCACGAGTTCAGCGGTCCCGCGAGGCTATGTAGAAATACTGGCTTCCGGTCATATACGTACGGCCGTTTGGTTAAACAAACGTTTTCCAATAATAATATCTGTAACTGTTGGACCGTCCGCGTCGCGTCGTGTACACCTATTAAAACTATACGCGCGGGCGATGATACTGTAATATATTATATGTATATATTGATAGGTATGTCGAGTGTGAATGTATATGCATAATATACTGCGCGCAACACTCGCGGGTACAAATTATATTTTATAAATGGTCGTGGCGATTTGTATACCGGAATAAATAATATCGGTCGATTAGGCGTCACGGTCATCATATGACTCCAGTGACCATTACAGACCAGTAGAAAACGTATATATATTATTAAAGCTACGCCGGCGTTATATATACGTATGCGTACTACACACGAGGAAAATAAAACTAGATTTGTTTTCCAAACGTCGTCGCCGTGGTACGGCGCCACAGAACGACGAAACGCGTCTGCGGGTGTCGCCCCCGGGGGCACGCGAGAGCGTACCCGCGTATAATATTTTATAATATATCGTGTACGGGACACGACGAGTAGGTCGTATTAGTATAATACGCGACGGACCTCTTCGCGCCGTTTACGCGGACAGAAATATACGAATATCGGGTGCGGACAAAATAATAATAATGCCGACATTGCCATCCATCAGCTGCTGACTAGGATCGTAAAAAAGTCATATCGGCGCGGCGTAGGGTCGGTCGAACCGCCGCGCCGCGACGATATTATTATTATTATTATACCCGCGATAAATGGCGAGTCTAACAAAAACGCTTTTTCCGGCACTTTGTATTTATTTCTCACTCTCCTCCGCGCGTCTGCCCCCCACGGCCGTTACGGGAAAATCGAATAGTCCTCGCCGCGCGCATGTACTACCTACCACATATACATTTATGTATACGCGTGCATACAACGCACCAGCAGCACAATGGCCCGAAAGCCCGAATTCGTCTCGGTGCCAGCAGCCGCGTTCGCCGGGACAGATGTACGCGCCGGCACCGCTGCCGGGAACGGCGAAGACCGCGCGCCAACGCTATGAGGGAGACCTCCATATAACACCCGGCGGCCATTATTATTGCCTCTACTTTTACTAAATCTACAACTACTACTATTACTATTGGCAATCTCTGTCTCTTTGTCTCTCTCTCTCCCCCCCCCTCTCTACTTACAGCTAGGGTGTTGTCCCACGAAGATCTGACAAACGTAATAATATAACTTTAGTTCTATCCAATTTGCGTTTTTTTTTCTTTTTCAAACACTCTGTAACACTGGTCGGACGGATCGATAAATATATTTTCGAGTCTATTTCGATTTTTAGCTTTTTTTCAAATATTCTGAAAAATATGTAAATAATAATTTTAATTTTTAAAAGTAATATTTAGTTAAAAATCAAAAAATAAATATATAGAAATGTAAGCTGTTTCGCTTACTTTTATATAGAATACGTATAGCCATCAATTAAAATACTATTTTCGAAGGCTGTATAATTAAAATATAACATTACGATTCGTATCGCATGTGAATATGTGATTACACCTATGTACAACGTTGTAAACGTGTAAATCGTATTTCCATAAAAATTATTCACTCCTCTTCCGTTTGCAATATTGCATATTATTGATTTTAAACTTGCCGATAAGAACTCGTCGTCGGGGTGTGGTGCCTATAATAACACCGGCGAGAAAATTACATTTTTTTTTTGTTCTTTTTAGTACACACACACACATACTCGTAATATAATAATTTACCTGCGTATTTATAACGTACTCGTACATACGTGCAGCACGTGCGGACTGCGAAATCGTTTCGTGGAATTGTTTTTCATTTTTATAGCGTTTGAATAAAACATAGTCGAACCATTAAAAAACAGTATACGGCGAGTGTTTGAAAACGAAACAATTTGTTAGAAGAAAAAAAAAAACATCGTATTTCAGAATAAAACGTACCCGCGTCAACGTGTAACCGAGTCGCGATTCGTATAATAATAAATATACGAACGATTTTGACATTTATGCGTCGCATACGTACACCTCGTATTATTAAACGGTTACATACTTATAATATATACGAGTATTATACATATTATATGCATAAAAATACGATTTTTCTTTTAAAAACGAATTAACGATTATCAGAGAAAATAAAAAAAATCGAGAAATTTACATTTCGACGTTGTCGTACAGAACAAACATGGAATATCCTTATTGGGAAAAAAACGACATGTCCTAACGTACGTCAATCGCGCGTAGTAGGAGTGACGAGAGAAAAAAAGAAGATACTAAACGCCACTTAAACTATATGACAATAATAATAATACCGATTCGGCTCGTGTGCTGGCAAGTGCAGCCGAAGCGTATTAACACGTCTATAATGTTGGTGCGTTTAAGGATACGCGTGCGATGGATAATAAGGACCGGTGCCGGTCCGTATCAGATTTCACACACGGATTCGGTATACGCGCTACACGGTGTGTATCGCGTTTCGGGATGGTTAATTTACGCCACCCAACCGTTACATCGCGGGTATCAGTCCGGCGGCGTGTCATTTTATCTAACCGCTTTTTAGACGCGGTAAATCTGCCGGATCGAAATACGATTTAAACGCGCGCGCTTGAAATCTCAATTGTCGAAAACCTCGTGAAACACGCACGTCATCGACACGCGTCTGTATATAAATATATATATATTATGTACAAACGATGAAATGATAATAACGATGACCGCAGTAGCGTGACGTGTTCTACATGCGCCGTAGGTAAGTGACTAATATATAAGTACCAAAATATATAAACGATTGAGCTGTTATTATTCCTATAAAAAAAACCGTTCGGTTTTCACCGATTCTAAACGAAAACTAAACAACTGCAATACCGTTAAAGCATCATCATAATATTAAGGATTTAAATTCCACCTATTTATAATTATCTATATAATATAGAGAGACAGCTATATTAATTTAGATATTAAATAGAGACATTTTTTTATCTTTTGCAATGTGACTTTTACAACGTTATACAAAAAATGTGTTCATCTAAACTTGGAAATTATTTATACGTTATTTTACTTTTTTCAATAATATATTTATGCATTTCTGTCGACGACACTGGACTGTACAAGCCACTATAATGGTTTAACTTTACAAACCCATATTTTTATGCACTATAAATTATATGATTTTGACGGTCTCACAACACATTTCGCGTCGCAAGACGATAAAATTTTAACAAACGTCGATGTACGAATGTGTTTTTTTCTCTCTCAATAACGCGTATGCCTAACTAACGCGCGTCGTATAAAATTGAACTGCGGTTTGCATCGCAATAATATAATACCTGATACATAATAATAATATATCTAAAGTTTAATTTTTTTAGCTTAAAATAACGCGTGAAAAGTTTTATGAAGCAATACATATTCGTACTAAATGCATTGATGGCGGAGCAGTAGCGATAGCAAAAAACTGTATCAATATCCTATAATAACGCTTTTTAGAGGCGCGCGATTTTCAATTCCAACGATTCGGCATATTGGAGATTCGGATTTCGATCGAAAATAACGAATCCCGGAACCATTAAATTGACCGAATACATAATATTATCGACGGGAAAAAAATTAAAACGAACGATACACAATAGATCGCGCGCTATCGCTGCAAGATAAAAAACGAATGAAAAACTTACGCGAATCGGAAAATACCGTTTTCGCGTAGGTACGAGTAACGTTTTTCGAAAAACCCGCCGCAGGACTGGAATAAACGCGCGTCGTTTAAGTAGGGGCGAGCGAGCTCGAGAGACGTCGCGCGGTCGGGGAGGGAAAAAACATCGCGACGGCCCGTACGAAAAATATCATAGAAATATATAATCACGCGACGCGAGCCGCATAAATTTCAATTATATTATTGAGATTTCTTCCGCGTGATTTATAACGCCGACGCGCAGTCGATTCGTACCCTTTTTCCCCCGGCGCAGCGAGCGACGCGCGACATTCGCATTGTCGCCGCCGATTCAATACGAACGAAAAAAAAAAAATCCACGCACCCCATCATCATTATTGTTGTCCCCCCCCCCCCACACGTATACGCCGCCGATGACGAACCGTAAGTATACATCCATACGACGCTCGTATTATATTGTTTCGCGAGAAAAACGGGGTCATCGGGGGAGCCATTTTGTCTCCCATTGTGGGTCTCTCCGCGCGCACACGAACGTGTGTGTATAAAGTCCGTGGCCAATCCTATGATTAATATTTGTTCGGGCTAAACAAAGACGAGCACACGCGGGCTCGCACGCACGCCCGTACGCGCAATAAATATTACTAGAGAAATCGGTCGGTACATATCATAATATATTCATATATATATATATTTATCGCATGTATCGATCGTTAATGGAGTCAAGTATTATCAACGTATTCGGCGTTGTGGAAAAATAATAATTAAGAAGGGGATGCCGTTTCGAAACGCCTTTTTAGTGAATGATTGATAGCGCGCGCGCGCGTATTATAAAATATATACGTACAATATAGTGTACGTATAGACGATGCGCGAGGCGTTGTTCCATTAATGAACCGTGCCCGCGCGCGATGGGGTCCCCGCGGGCAGAATCGTCCGTTGTTTGGTTTGTAACGATTTTATCGATTATTTCAAGAAAATTCACACATCTAGTTATGTCCTCGCGACTCGTAATAACGACCATATATATGTATACAATAGGGTGATGATCCGCGACGACGACGGTACCGCCGCGACTATCAATATATACCTAGCGAATATTACCAGCGAACAACGATATTGTTTTTCTCTAAACGCGCGTGAAAAAAAAAAAACGCACTCGTGTTCTCAAGTGATACATTATTGTTATAACATCGTGTTCTCGACGTGCGACGCGTCGCGCGCTAAGAGGGCGCAATTGTATCTAACGAAATTCTAGTGAGAGGTTCGCGCGCTCTTCCGGTGTGCTATATTAGGTATATGTTTCCAATGCGATAAAGAAATATGTATAATAACGTATTATTTGTGATTCTTGAAAGCGTAAAGTGGAGGGGAGAGAGAGGGTCCCCGATGAAAATTTAAAAAGGCCCACTTAATGTTTTTTATTGATCCGGAAGTAGAAAGGGTATCGAAAAGACGACGAGGAAATCATTCGTTTATTTGATCGGAGCAATTAGGTTCTATGCAGAATAAAATTATATATTTTTAAGTCTTTTTTCGTGCAAACTCTATCGTCGATTTACATTAATTTTTATTTCGAAAAAAAAAAAGAAAAAATTTGCCAATATAGTTATTTTTATCTGAAGAAGAAATAGAATCACGTACTTATGTTATCCAGAAACCACTGCGACGATAATAATACGAGTATATGGCGGTTTAAATTTTTTTACCGAATTTTTTTTTTCTTTTCAAAGTGAATATGTTTTAAGTATGTAACGCTGTACTAAATGTGTATGAATTACGATTTATAATGCCTACTTTATAGAAATTTTAAATAGTTCGTCTATAATGTACGCACGTGTCTATGATGGTCGAATAAATCATATCATTAGACATAGTTTTTTGTTTTTGTTTTTTTAACGTAAAACGGCCGTTATTATAATTTATAATTATTCAACTATCTCTAAACTGTTATTATTTTCGGGTTCATTATTAATTCGGTAACCGACAAATTCCTAGTTATGAATAGATGTTCCTTTAAGCCGATATTTTTGAATGATTAAACCCGACCATAGTGATTTTAATATGCATGTTTAATACGCAATAACAATCTCCGTCGGAAGACGGTTTCGATATTTAATTATAATAATTATTATGACACGTGAATATTATAATATTCATATGGTTTCTCAACCGATAAAAGACACGACACGGATAAAATATAATATACAAAAGTAACGAAAGGTGGGAAGAACAACCATCAAATCGCATTATAAATCGTCCTACACACGATATATTATAATAATATCATCCCATACCATAATATAGCCGCAGTATAAAATATTATAGAGGTATATTATCTACTTTTCCCCCTTAGGTTTAGCGATTGAATAAAATGTGTTTCGCATTCACTGTAATGCAAAACTATTACCGAATTATGTAGTGTTTTTTTTTTTTTTTTTTGTCGGATAAGTGCAGTCATTTAGCTCAATGTTGCATATAATTACAAAGATAAAACCCACTAATGAAGCGTATTTCAAATAATCCGAAATAGAATATATTTATTTTTTTTTTACACGCACGTGAGTTAACGTGTTTATTATTATTTTTTTTTTAAGGGAATATTCAAATCATAAAAACAATGTACCTATAAGTATATTACTGTACACTCGTTTGAAACATATTCCAATCGCTTTAGCGTATCACAAGTACAATGAATTTAATTAGAACGCCGAAATATACCTCATAAATACGGTTCGAGCACGCTAAAAAAATCAACTTGACCGTTACTCGTCGACAAGCCAAGGTAAAAAAAAGTAAGTACTTTACTAGCCTGCAGTGACTATTAATTATTGTAAAGAGGAAGTTCTACCCTTTACCGACGACATAAAGTATTCGAACGTTTTAAAAATAAAATATAATAATCGCGTACTCACGTAAGAATTATTGCACTGGGATTGACTTTATTTCGCGTTTCTTTCGTCGCACGATCCATTACGACGCATTGTCATTGCATTTCCTGGGAGACAAAAAAAAAATACTATTAATGTACGACAAACAGACCAACAATCATTTTAATATTATGGCGGATAAATATTATAGTTTTGAGATTTAAATCGAGTGAGAAAAAAAAAACGATTAGATAAATTATATTATCATAATATACGGATGATAACGGACGAATAAAAATGTGTTATCGTTTAAATATTATTATTTCCTCGGCGAGTAATCATCCTTTTAACCCCCGCAATGCACGATCGGTACGGAAAAACGATTTCTATGAGTACGACAGTACCTAATAATATAGAGACGTAAATAATAATTTCGAAAATCTTGACACTCTCGCGAGTGCGCGCACAATGATACGCGATGCCCGCGGCGACGATGCGGCGTGTCACTCCGTTTTGAACGGCATGCGCGCGCGCCTATAATGTAATAATAATAATACACACTGTTGTGACTCGTCCGGTTTCTCGAGAGAAAAAAAAAACCAATTACCAAATCGGCTCGGACCGCGGACGACGGTTGACATCGACTGTGACGTCCGACAGCGGGGTTTTGACAGCCGCGCGGACGCGTGAGATCGGCGACACGCGAAATCGTCCGGTCTTGACGTTTCCATTTCGCCGGTGGCAAGACCGTTCTTCATAATATACAGGGTAGCTCGTTGCGGCGATAACAGTTCGATGGAAATAGAATCTTCGTCGGTTGATTTCCAACACGGTTTAATAGTAGGGCCGCCGCCGGTCGCTATATTTTCATCCCCTGGCCGGCAGGAAAAATATAACTTTAGAATTTTTCTCTTCTATAAAACGGCAAAATGACCGTTCTTCGGAAAGAGTTGTTACGAAAACTTCCAAGCATCGCGCGATTGAATAAATAGCTTCGTAACGGTTATAACTAATATGAGTTTTTTTGAGAGGGCGCGCGCGTAGTTGTATTGGTTTTTGCAATCAACTATAGTGTAAATTAGACGATCTTTCCAATGACACAATGACTATACCGTGTAATTTTGAGGACGCGGGAAAACGCAAATTCGACCGGAAGTGTTCGGTGTGACACCGCGCCATATGAAATTCTACCGAAATATATTATACATTTGAAAACAAATTAATAGATTCTCTGCGATTTATCGACGGAATATTACGGCAGGCCGCCACCCTGTATTCAAAGGCGCGCCCGTGTACGCAGTAGGACCGTCGAGAAATCGATTCCCATTGTATTTGATTTTTTGACACTGACGACGACATAATTCAATTCGATCACTCGGACTCCCGCAGCAGTCGAGTACGTATGAGTATAATACGCTGAGATATCAAATTGCAGAGGCGATCGCGTCATCGCAGCGGGTCCGCTGACCACCGAAGAGATGTCATAACAAATTTCTAGCCGGCGAGGTTGCCGAGCGCCGCCGCCGTTCTGATCGGAAATTTCGTTTTTGACGAGCGCAAACTGTTTATTTTCTAAGTTCGATTTGGTAATATTCGAAACGGTAATTTTGCGAATCTGAAATTCGATGTCGAGAACGTTATCGACAGTATTTAAGTGTAACTCTTGGAAATCAATAGCGTGACGAACGTGAAAAAAACGGACAGATTTGAAAATTCCTGTTTTAAGGGGCCTGGTGACGTTAAAAACGTCGACACAATATAATATTATTGTAGCTAATACGATAGCATTGTCGATGTCGCGTTTCGCGCCGTGTACGATATTACGGCGATAATAATAACGAAATAAATTACGCGCCGACCGTTATTACGGGGTCGTCGGTGCACACCACGGAGAGAGAGAGAGAGTGCCGGGATAGCATCGTCACGTCGTCGCTTTCTACACATCACTAAACATTACTACTCGCACGTTGGACGGGACGACGACGCCGGCCGGGATCGAATACAATAAAAACACGGCGGCGGCGGTGATAATATAATAATAATGAAAACGCGTGTCTGGTAACCGTCGTCGCCGGACGCGAACGGACGTTTTTCGGAGAAATTCTTAAAGGTCTCCGGTATCAACAGTTTTAATAATTTGAAGAGCACACGCTGAGCGCGCGCGCGCACCACACACTCGTCGCCGTGTCCGCCACCGCAGCGTAAATAACACCGCTGCGCGACGACCGCAGCTACCGTATGATTCCGGATCACTTTCTCCGTGCACGTGTGCTTGTAAACCCAATGTGTTCAATAATAACGACGACACGGCACAATGCGTAAACAATGCGCGTGGGGTTGATTTCACCCGCATGTGTGCCACCGCAGTCGTGTTGTCCGAGAGACGGATAATGATATATACGTGAAGAAAGCTGTTTGTCGTGATAATAATACGAAATAGGGAAAGTGTTGTTCGGGCCCGTTTTCTCGTGCGCGCCATTCGGTTTCGTCGTCCGCATCCGGGCGGGGGGGGGGGAGGGGGCGCGCTGATTTATCGGCCAGCAAACGCATAGGTGTAACTGAAGGTACTTCGGGGTTGCTCGCGTCAGACGACTCGGTTTAATAGTTATTGTGTAGTGACGATAGAGCTGGTTGTTTTTTTTTTCCTATCTTTTCGTTCACGTCTTGGTTCCTCTGTTGTCTAATAATTACTGCTAATAGGTAGTTCTCTGAGCCGAATCGACCGATGTGGCTAGTCGGTCTTACGAGTAAAAAGTCTCCTCCTCCACACACACACACACACACACAAACACTCTCTGGCGATTTCTCTCGCATGTTTATTATCGTTCCGATTCAAATGCTATTAAAGTTGACATCGTCGACACATCGTTCCTGTTTGACTTCTCTTTCGGGATAAAAACGTCGCGCTACCACTGGTCGCTCGAATATGAAAAAAAAATATCGCAGTGTCGTCATTCTTCGTGCACGGAAAGGCCGGGCGACAAAAAAAGGCGCTAAACGTGTGCGATCCGAAAACGTACACGCGCAATGACCATAAATCCCGACCGTGCGCTTCGTCCGCAGAACCGCGGGGCGCGCAATAGGAAAAACGAATTTTTGCTGGCGAGAAAAAAAAAATTTGAAGAAAAAAAAAAACCGTCGCGATATCATTGACTTCCGGTATGTTCGCCCACACGCCGCTGTGATACGTTCTATTTTTTTGTCGTCGTCCGCAGGAACACACACGCGTGTGTGCGTTTCTTTTGTACACGGCGGGCCCGCCAAATTGTTTTTTATACGATAATAATCCAATCGTAAAAAAAAAAAAATGTAAAAAAACCCAACTCGAGGACGTACAACACAAAATATATTACACGTAATAATAATATATTATGTCATACGACCCGGAGTTAATGCGATGAGGTCGAGAACTATTGAGAACATATAATATTATATAACAGTAGCGCGTAGTATTTATTTTTTTCTCACCGTCTCGAAGTCGCCACGTACCGTGTGGTAGGTTCATTGAATTGCGTAAATAAATTCCGGACTTTTTTTTTCCTTTTTTCGTCCTCCTCGCATTCACGGAAATAGACAAGCAGAACCCTTAAAATGACCATAATGCGGTTAAAAAGTATACGCCGTCCCGCTGTGTTCTAAAATCGGAAAGAAAAAAATCAAAAAAAAAAATCAAAATTACATAATATGTTATTTATTATTATTAAGGCTTCTGGAAAAAATATTTTGCCTGCCCGCCTCGATTCATTGTGCCGTGCGTCGTAGGAAGGAATTTAAAAAAATCCGAATTATACCCTAAAGCACACGTTCAACAGTAACACAATGCAACCGATCGCCGATGCAAAACGTACCTTTTATTACATAATACATATAATATGGTAACGGTCTTCATTTCAAAAATTATTGAGTCAAACACCATTGGAATTTTAACATATTATTTAAGTTAATAATGTTTATCGCAATAACAGTTTTCAATAGGAATTATTCGATTTTCGTGAAAAAAGTAAAACTAAAGATATTATTCTGGTCGGTTAAAATTTCGTTTTGCGAATTTAAATCGCATAATAAAAAAACGAAACTGTAAACTGTACAAGTGGCTAAGGTTAGCGATGTGATAAATATACGAATTATACAAGTATAATACTTGTTCCTGAAAAAACCCACCTCCCTCCCCCATCGTTATTAATTTATAATTTTATAGAAATCATATCGTTCTCGTACCAACAATTGAAATGTATGTGAAAAAAACCAAAAAAAAAAAAAAACGACCAAAACAAAATAAAACGGAAAAATTCCTTTCGTTCGCCGCTCGATTATTATTATTATAATTATTATTAATACTACATTTGACGCGCGTGACGCATCATACGTTTTTGGAAATTCTACGTTTTTTTTCTCTCTTAATAATTTAATATAATTTTTCTTCGTTCCCATGCGGTTTTATCGTCGTAACACAACACACCGTCGTCGTCGTCGTCGTCGTCGTCGCCGCGTCCGTTCGGTAATTTAAATCAAATTCGCGGGTGTTTAACACCGGTGGTGTTAGCTCGGAGAATGATTTATGGCCCCGAAAGGGCTTGTCTAGTTGTCTTTTGTAGTGCGCGTAAGTAGCGTGGGGTTGATCATCTATGGTTGTCCAATTAGCCGGCGCGCGTGGGCGTCTCGGCTTTTCGTTTTCCCTCGCGTGAAGGATTTACGACCGTTTTGACGCGCAACAAATGACGCTTAATTTATAAAAAAAAAGAAAAAAAACAAATCCATAGGCTGGTGGTGTATACACACGCGCGCGCGCGCGCACTGTATACCCATTCCGTGGTATTACAATAACAATGAAACAGTCGATATCAATTATTAAACGCGGTATATGCGTCGGAATTTTCAACGGTGATTTATGGAGTCGGCCGGAGATCATTTTTAGTCTCGGACGGCGGCCCGGACAGACTACACACAGCACGAGCTTCTCGGTTTTTCATTATAATTATTACTGCCATTAGGTATTATTTTTTCTACCACTCCGCGGTCTCATCCGGTCGGGCGGATTCGTCTAGAACCGTTGCTCAAATGCCGCCGCCTTAAGTACCTACGTCGCGCGGAGACTTAAACGGCGACAACGCGGACGACATAACACGACGCACGCGCGATGAAATACGGGCCTCGAAATTTCCAGAGTTCGATAATAATAATCGGCAACGTTGCCTTTAAAAAACGATGGCAATAATATAAAAGAATGTTTTTTTCCCTACTTTACTAACCCGCTGTTATAATATTATATTGTACACGGTCTTTTTTTATTATTATTATTTAATTATTATTTAATTAGCTGTGTGGCACATAATATGTTTATCCTCTTGAAACAAAATTCGTACACTTTAAGTACTTCTTTTTTATGCGTATTGACAAATATTTAATCAATACAAAACATCTCAAATGTCATAAACTTTTAATCCAATAAAATTAGTTTTTATTCCGAGAATTTCGTTCAAACATTTTACAGGCTTAACGTTTTTTTTTTTTTTTTATCAATAACCTTTTTCTATGAAATTATATTTCGCATTATATCGCTATAAACGTACGTTTAAACGTTTTGTTGTTGATATGGTCAGAGATAACGTGTATTATTATTATTATTATTGTTTTTTTCGTTAAACAAATTTTATGTTTTAAAATATTGTGAAAAAAAAAATATATTAAATAATAAAAATCATAATAATGTAACCTTGTTAGATCTTTTTTACGACTATATATAAAAATAACATGTTTATTACGAGAAAGAGAGAAAGAACAAACGTGTTTAGTGGTATTTTAAGTCGAACATCACACACATAAGGTCCATATACGTATGCGAGGCGTTTATATATATATTTTATGGTTAAACTAATCAATATGTTGTTTGATTTAATTCGCTTTTAACAATGTTATATTCGTTTAAAAGGAATACGTTCGAATTACATTTAATAACTTCGGGACGGTGTGATAATATTATATAAGTTTTACCGACGATGACATTTAAGTAGGTATAAGTACCAACGCAATATATTTTGTAGTCGTTTTAATGTATAAATACGCGTACTTATATGGAACTATACACCAACGCACGTGTAATATCAACTCGTAATAATAATTTTCGATTTTTTATTTAAAATTTTAAATTCAATAAAACGATCGGAAATTATAATATAGTTTTATAAAATTCCGAATTTTAGTCCAATGCCGGGGACGTTACGTCGCTTATTATATTGTTATCGAATAGAAAGAAAGGTAATGTATGAATATTTTTTTGAAGTATTAGTTCGATAATTATTGTAGTCAGCAAAGAGTATATGGCGTTAAACGAATTTGGTGAAGATTTTAATGCAAAAAAAAACAATAATTTAATTTTTTTTTAAAGAAATACAAATTCTACATATTATATTATATATTATACCCTTAAGGAAATTGTTATAAAACAGTTATGTTTTTTTAATTTTTACGATCATGAAACAAATTGTGTGTTTGAAAAGGCGTGGTTTTAGAGAGCTCTTATACTAAGAAATTCAATTATTATATTTTAATCCACTCTCTTGTGTATCGAAAAAATTAATTTTACGGAAAAATCGACACGCGCGTGTTTCGTGTTGATTATTTTGTAATAAAAAAAAAAAAAAATTCGAATGTTTTATCATATCAGATTAACAAAGCATATTGTATCCAGGGAATATTGCAATATTTGTTGGGGCGAGGCAATTTCAACGTATTAAATGACGAAAAATAAATTTACCTGCTTTAAAAGGTGACTTCCGACGACGAAATGATTTTTGCAACAATGACGGTGTTTCGTATACATCTGGATTCATAACGACGATTCGATTGTGATGTTTATGATTGAATAACATATTTTCGCGTTTCTAATTTATTAATTTATTCTCGCGTTTCTTACGGTCCCGACGACCGTGTGTTAGCTCCGTTGCTTTACCTTATTTTTTCCCCCGCGGTTCCGCTCGAAGCCAAAGATTTTCTTCGACATCGCTCAAACATTTCTGGGCTTTCTCGCGTCCGATTTTGCTCGGCGCGTAAATAGCTCCGCGCAGATCTGAACAATACGATTTCACGTGACATTTCGTTTTTCAACCCATATACGCCCGTAATAATATTGTAATACGTTATCGTGTGATAATATTTTTCCCATCGATGCGGCACGATCGCCGCGCTATCCCGACGGATTTTTTTCGTAGAACTACGTCGTGTGACCCGCGTGTGGCGGCGCACGTCTTTGTGATAATAATATCGTCGCACTCGCGTCACATACTCTTATTACTCGCACGCGGTATGATGTGCACGCATAGTACGCGTACAGGCGCGCGCGCGCCTCCGGTTCGTCGCGATGTCTCGTAGATTTATGGCGGCCGCAAATCGCGCACACGTTACGAGCGCGATTCGAGACCGTGTTTGACTTGTGGTCGGAGATAAAAAAAAATAAATAAATATCACCGGTAATAGGAGCACAGCTCGCGCGTCCGTCCGATTGATTTGTACTAAACGACCGGCGGAGGGCGGGGCCGGAAGGGGGGACACCTCGCCGCGCGCACGTCGCTCGTTAAAATCTCTCGCTCTCTCTCTCTCTCCCTAGGTCTTCGACTCGTGTAGTGACCGCGTACTTGACGTGGCGACCGACCGCCGTCGTTTCTTCGAGAGACTTTGTTTATGTGGAAACGCGAAGAAGAAGAGAGCAAAGAAGAAAAAAAGGATAAAAAAAAAAAAACGACGAGTTTTACGATCGTAATTATTGCGCTTTTGAACGGTTTATTAACAAGACGACAAAATATATTTAGGAATCGTAAAACTACGTGTTTATTGCGGTCGGGGCCCGGTCACTGTTGCGCTTTCTGCCGGAGCGGGCGAGATATCGCGCGGGGCTCTCCACGGCCGAACGTGTAGCGGCGCGGCGCGAGCCGCACGAAAAACGGCTTTACGTCAATTACGATTTCGGTGAAACTCGACTTTTCGAAAACGATTTGTAACGAGTTTTGGCGCGTGTGCAAATTTACGATAATTTATCGTTTTTCGTTCGTTTTTTTTTTAAACACGCTCGTCGGCACCATAACACGCTTGCGACGCGTCGCGAAATACGTTTAAGTCTTATTTCAGTCAAAATTATATTGCGCACACACACGTGGATACAAAAGGTTTATGGACTTTGTAGTGGCCGAGGGGATCAGCAACCGCTATTAAATACTAAATAAACTCATAGCGACCGGGAATTTGCAATAGCACGGGACGTTATAAGTATTTATACGACGTTTTGATTATGTTTTAAACGTGGGAATAGCTCCATAAACGCGAATATAGTGGGGCATTATGAGTCAGACTCCTTAAATCATTTACAATACGTCTACGAGAAAATAATATTTTACATATTTTAAAGCGTTCGTTCGATTGCTAAATATTTCGCTCCGAGTCCGTTCCTATTGTAAGTAAACCTCGGTAACTTTCCCATTTATCCAGACATATTTTACGTATTAAAGATTCCACCTACTTTCAAGTTTTGTTTTTGTTGTAAATTAAAACGTTTAATAATATTCAAACCTATGTTTTAAACCGATAAGTGATGATAACTAGAGGTCGGATTTTTATGATTTTACATATTTGTCTCTCTAGTGTATGCAGTTAAATGGGAGTAAGATATCTTAACGATTCGCGAAACTTGGAATTCATAGAGAAAATTGTATTTTGCATAAAAAGCATATTTTAGGGGATACGAGAATATTTGAGAATAAAAAACAATATTTGTATAGATAATAAATATTTTCGAAGATTTTTTAATTTTGTAAATATTTTTCAGAAGAAAGTAATTGATAATTATATTACATATTATTTTTATGTACCTCCATGTACGACGTATACGTAAATTGGCATTTTGATAATATTATAATCAATAAATACAATATTAACCATGAACGAAATGTTCTTTGTAAGTACAAAAACTAATCACTAACTTCTCAATGTTATTATCGGACATCAGCCATATGGCTCATTTATCGGTTACTATAAAAACCATTCGAATCTGTTACGTATCGTTAAATTAAATGAAAATCAAAAGCAAACCAACCAGAGTTTATTTTATTTATTGCAAATAATCGCTCTGGCCCCAATCAGAATCAAATACACGGACCATCTCTAAGTAGTGCTATTTGGGAAAAACTACTTGGGTAGCAAATTGCTCCAGAAAAAAAACCTCCAGAAATAAATGAATCGCTAACACATTTTTAATCAAATAAGAGATTTCAGTGTATCTATTTTAAAACTGTTAAATAACTTGTACAACTTGTTTTAACTGGTAATTATAGGTACTATAGTGAGTTATAGATAAATAATAATAAAACGAAATTAAAAAAAATTAATAAAACAATGAAAATTAATAGGTACGTATTTTTGATTTCATTTAATTGATTAACAGATATTTTGGAAAATAAAAATGAGCTCGATAGAGATGTTTGAGAATTATTACGACAGCAATAACAAAAGTAGAGGTTATATCTTTATCATTATTTAAAAAAAAAATGTATAAAAAAAATTTTTTTAATTAAGTAAGTACGGACTTAATTACCGTCTGATCGATTTTTATACGTTTCTGGTGCAAAAATGACGATTTTTTTATGGATCGATAAATATGTGATTTTATTACCTCGTGAAAAAAGGCCGGGTAGCTACGCTTCGCTACCCTCTAACGGCGCCTATGACCCACTAACTATCTATAGTAAATAAATAAAATCGGTACTACTTACGGTCTGTCGGTGGGTTGCTGTTGAGGTTCGGTGTTCGTATTGGCTTGCGAAATAGAGTAAGTATAATAACAGTTAAAAAAAATCACTCGATAAAAACAATAATTAAAATTAAAATTCACGATTAAAAGAGTCTGATTAGTCGTCGACGAGTTAAATAATAACAACTGACAACGTTATCGACTATTACGGAGAAAAATTAAAACCGAAATGTTAAAACCGAGAGGACCTTTCCGAACCGCTGTCGACACTATACTGATCGTCTGCACGCTGCGTCGGCAAGCTGCTGAACTTTCGCGTGTCGTAACGGTTGGGTTGCGCACGCACTCGGCTGTCATTGGTCGGGCGGGACGAACAGCTTGGCTTTCGTTGGCCGTGCACCCACGGACTAAACTCACGTGAACTTTCCGATTTCGCGCAAACACACTTACATAAGTAATTAGTGTTATTACTATTACTATTGTTACATAATTATTGTGTAATATTCATAACGAACCATTACAATTTGAATTAAATTATTGATTGTAATTGGATACCTATACTTATACAGTTATACAATAACTGACGTGTTCGATTGCTTGTATATTAGGATGGTCCTTATTTATAGAAGTAAGAAAAAAATATTGATAATTTTAATATAGGACCCCCTCACTTTTTTCATTGATATGAGAAAGTAATTATAGTTAAATTTGGTCATGATTACTCAACCCCTTCCCGTGCCCCTGAGGGGTTGAAAAATAATAAAATAGGGTAGTTTCGTTGTTTTTCGAACTCAACTCGAAAAATTTAGCACTTAGCGAAAAAGTACATAGAACTTAAGTTAAAGAATGAAATATTTTCAATAAAAAGTATAATTATATAATTTCTTGTAAGTTTATTATTTTCTAAGAAAATAATATAAAATACAAAATTTATTATTTTTTTGCTACTTCTGTTAACTTTTAGTTATTTAAATATATTTGACGAACGGTTGGAGATAGAAACAAACATGTTGCATATAAATTGTATAAAATTGAATTTCCTAATAAAAAGTTTATTTGTTAAAAGTTCATCAGATTGACCAGTGTATTGTTATTAACCATAGTATATAATATTTTAATACTGGTGAAGAAAATAATGATTTCGTAGTATTTATTTTAAGAAAGTCCATTTTTTTTTATTAGATCATACATTTTTTTTCAGTCACATTGATTTATTACATTTTTGATACAAAATTATACACTTGATACATAAATATTTTAAATAATTTAATACATAAAACGAATTGTTAATAATTATTGTAAATTAGTGAATTTAATATGTTTTTTTCAAATTCATTTTTTTACAGTCTGGATAATGACTACGATAGTCACTAACTACTTGCAGTACTAACTGTTTTTGTTCCTCGTTTTTGGTTAGCAACAATATAGCAACAATATACAATGTATATGTTTCCGGTGCAACAAGTGTGTTAAATTTTAAGCGTCCCCGTGTCCTATTAGTACGAATTACAGGAAAAAAGTTAAGGGTGGCACATTAAAGCTTGATTGGGAGTTGGGAGACTAGTGTCTCCTCCGCGTAGTTCCCCTTCACTTTAACCACTGCAGCTTCTGCCAAACCTATTCGGCACACCCTGCAAAAAAAAAGTCCTGTGCACACGATATAATATTATGTTTTTATACAAGTCGATCGACGTTAATCGTCGTACAATGTATATTGATTTTATATTTCATTGTGCGCGCAACGCGAGTTTAATAATGTTTTCACACTTTCGTGGTGTATGAAACGCGTCGTCGGTACGCGATAAGCGGTACACGACGGCCACAAGAATAGGAAAATATAATATGTTTGTCGTGTTGGCGAGTGAAATTTATCGCTCGGAGGCTGACGAGGCCGGGGGGGGGGGGGCAAAGATTTGTTCGAAACGGCGGGTATAATATGCTATACCCATCAACATATACACAAACATTATTATATTACAGGTACACACCGGGACGCGCGAGAATAAATCAGCGAAATCCACATGTGTCGTTTACAATATTATATGTGCGACGACGTTCGAAAAGAGTAGGTATACATACATCGCGTATACGTAGTCGCAGTGTTATTATTATATTATTATATTACGACGGATAATAACGCCCTACATTTTATTATGTCCTCATTCCTCTCGACGTCCTTTTATTTCACTCGCGTAACGTACGCGCGCGTGACACGTATAACGTGTAACATTGTACACACACATTGTGGCGCGAACGAACTATCTATATTATACGCGCACAGGTAATAATACACTATCCGAGCCCTGTCAGCGGGACGGCGCGCGTTCACATCCGTTTCGCAAACACACGAATGCACCACACATAACATCGTTGGTTATACGGTATTATAATAATTGTACGTATCGCGGCCGACGTCGTATTGTGCGCTGCTTGCAGCAGGTAAACGCATAACGCAGAATGTGCAATGGAAGCTATACGTTCGCGCCGCCGCCGCCGCCGTTGAGAACGGTATAATACGTGACGTGTACGGGGCGTATTTGAGGGGAGGGCTGGTGGAGCTTTGCTCCCCCGAAGACCTACTTTAGCCACCGCCCCCCAACGGACCATTTCTCTACTCGTATTATATTATTATCGGCGTTGTATGTTTGTATTATTATTCATATTAGATTCAATATTATACCGAATCCGTTTTTAACGACATTATGAGATTGCTATATTAAGGGCATTGAAAGCCACGTCAATTTTTCTTCATAAGACCTTTACGATTTCCAAAAAAAAAAACGGTACTTGTAATAATCTTAGAGAAATTTTGAAAACAGTTTTGGAAAGCTTAACACTTCTACTGTGTAACGGTTAAGTTTCACGAGAAAAAAAAGTTTGAAAATTACAAAATTTTCAATATGTTCAATATCAAATATCTTATTAACTAATTGCTTTTTGAAAAATGCGATCCGACCGTTGCACAGTAAATTTATTTCTGAATTCAAATATTGTTTCATTTTGAAAATTAAACCACAAGTGGTTCCAAATTTTTGGAAGTCGTAGAGGTATTTTTCGTGCATAAATTCTTTTACTCGTTTTAGTTTGTTACCTACTGATCGCCGACATGTGCATGCGCGTGCGTAAACCTAACCTGCGGCGATTTACTAAAAAATAAATTCGTTTTAGATATTATAATTCTATACTTGATAATATTTTATGATATGAAATATTTCTCGGGGCTTTAGCCTCCCCCTGCCCACACACACACACACCTGTGTTACACCATACGACCCCGGTGACATGACGTCGGATTGCAATAGCAGCGGCGACGAGAGACGTCGAAAATATTGTCCAAACAATGTGTTCACCACCGCGGCGGCGGCGTGCGGAATAATGGAGTTAATTATGTGCAAAAGAGACGCGGCCGCGTGAAGGATAACGTCCACCCCCGAAAAGATTTGACGTGTGTCTAACCTAACCGTCGCAACGGTAGGGGCCCGCCCGCATACGCCGAAGACGCGCGATTCCATTATAATATCACGTCTTGTACAATAATAATAATACATCGAATTGGTAAACTACACGCGCGTCTTGTACAATAACACGTCGGATTCCCATCGAGACGACGCTGGCGCGCGCACATCAAAATCGCGACATCCAATCAACCGGGACGACGATAACAATAATAAACGGGCACTGCAGTTATTTACACCCGCGTGTACGTCACGATATATAATGCGCGTCACACCGACGACGACGACGACGAGAGGACATAATGGGACGATTTTTTTCCCCGTATTTGATTTGAAAAAAAAACTGAAGAAAAAAAAGGCCACGGTTTTCTTTCTTCACACAAGTTTGAAAAAAGTTTATTGTGACGGACGGACGGACGGACGGAGAAGAAAAATAAAATCGAGTCGGACGCGCTCGCACGCCGTATAAACAACAATGGTTTATTATGGTTTTGGTCTTTTGACAGCCGACCGTGCGGAGGAGCGCGCGCGTGTACGCGGTCGGCTATAATATTATATAGCCGTGTCCGCAGTCTGAGCACGAGTCCTTCTCGCGTCGCCCGCGAAAGACACAAGACCGACGCAACGCCGCCGCCGCCGCCGATTCATTCCGACGGTTATTATTTATTTTCGTATATTTTATTTTCTCTCCGTACGTGTGCGCGTGTGCGCGGTGCACACGCGCTCGCATAACATTATTCCACTCGGGTCGTGAGGACGTGTGAGCACGTCGTACTCATTATACCTGTGTCTGATAGTACGCGCATGTGTAATATATGCATTATTTTATTTGTAATACACCAAACGATAATATATTAAACGGATTTTATTGCTCCGGACGCGACTTTTTGTTCCACTCGCGACTCTCGATAATAACATATGTACGATATATTATACGTATTACCGTTGATTATCGATACCAATGGTGTTACCCGTACGCCGGCGAAATTAAATATTCACGTGGTTGCAGAACGCGTAATATAGTGCAGCGTTGTGCACTAGATAAATCTATCTGGATAAATCTCGATCTGGATGAGAGTGGCGGACATCGAATTGTTTACCTTATCTAGATAAATAAAATTGTTATCTGAAAAAAGTGATCTTGATAATTATCGTGCTAATAGTCGAGGAATAATTATTAATTATTGTCTGAAAATTACTTTGAACCCTAATATACGTACAATTGTCGTACATAGTGGATTACATACGTGCTCTGTAATCATAGCATGTAATCGAGGAACATCGGCTAGTTTATAGTTAAAAAAATATATAATTTACTTATTAAGACAATATGTTTCCCATTAGAAGAACAAAATACCTGCGTTTTTATTCATTTTCACCTCACTTTCTTCAGAGGTCGAAATTCAAAATATTAATTAATCATCTGTCTTGATATCTAGATGACTTGGTTCTTTTTTTTTGTTGGTTATCTATTATCTAAGTAAAAAAAAAAACAATTAGCTCATAATCTTAACTAGATCAATTTTTCAAGACTGTTATCTATTGTCTAAATAATTTTAAAGTTACCTATACACAACACTGATCGTAAATAGACTGCACTTGTTAAACGCGCACGTATACGCAATAATAATATGTATAATTTATTAATAATTGTCATTTTAAGTAAAATATATATGCAGTACATAATAATATACTTGATATATATTTTATATTAAAACATAATTTTATAATTCTGTTAATTACAATTAAATAAGATTTAATGTATACTGTGAAATATAATACGAGTATATATACTTGTCTCGAAGGGCGTATTACGAAAAAAAATGTCCTTTTGCAAAATACAAGGTCTTTGCGCTCGTCTAATTTAAAAAAAAAAAACGAAAACTTTTAAAATCGTGTATAAATAATATAATATGTATATTTAGTCTTCGACGAAAACGTATTGTAACATAAGAGATTACTTTATTGTACGTTTAAATATTTACGCAATGTGAGTCTATACGTATTGAGAACTTTATTTAGCTACACCTAATAATATTATATATTTCGATCTTGATACAATTATTATACCTACTCTAATTATTATAAAATATTAGAAAAGTTAGTAGATATTATTATATGGGTACTTACTTATTTTATTTTTATTACGATGAGTACCTCCGCTTGTTCTTAATACCTAAAATTCAGATAAATATAATATTTTTACTACAACATTTTAGTCGTTTTTGTAACGATACCGATAATGTATAATATGTAATAATATCGAATAATACTCGAGAAGTGAAATCGACGAGCGTTTCCTTATTGCGTTAAGTGACCGCCGCAAAGAAAAAAAAATAATATAGAACAGTCTGCAGTAGACACTATACAAAAGGACCTTCGTCGACGACGGCGGTGGTATAGTCGTCTGACGCCATATACTTATTATAGCTTTATAATATCGGTAGGAAATGGTCAATTGAGTTGTTCGAAATTTCAGAAAGAAAAAAATAATAAAAGGTTATCTTTTACGTAATAAAACGCAATATTACCTACATTTGAATCGATTGAAAAATATCCCAAACTCAACAATGCATTTTTTAGTCTGTATGGAACATAAGTAGAACACGTGTTGGCACTTGGGTGTTTACTTATATTCAATATTTATTTCACTAGGTCAACTGAAATCAAACTACAATATTATGCATGTATATAATGTATTGTTTTAAGGATAATCCGAATTGAAACTACAAGTAATTCGTATTGTTACCTCGATAGTCATTTAAATATAAATGTTTTGAAAAAACGACTATGCAGTCTATGATTACTACTCATAACACTTTTTATAAATAAAATTATATTTTTGAGAAATATTTTATTGCAACTGAGATTTGCAAGCTGAGAGGTACTATATCCACTTGCCGCGGTTTACCTGCAGTTTGTTTCTTTATATTTTACGTACAATAGCATATAATATACTCGTACCGTACAACGCCAACGTACATCCACTACACATAACCTAAAGAATATTGCAAAACCATTACGTTAGAATCTAATTTTATATTACAAATACGGTAAAGTATACTGGCGAATTAAATTTTGTAGACGACCTGCTGTTATTCGAAATAAAAATATCTGTCAAACATTTGATAAATATACACAATACGGGCTTTTCATCATACACCTAGGTACGTGAAAAATGTATATTACCCATATAATACGTCTCGATCCAGACGTCCGTTATGGGCAGTGTATACGATTATTCGCCCTGACTGTCGTCTCGCGAGACAAATCAAAAACGACGCTATTATATTATGCACATTATTATAATCGATTCGCGGGCGGACGTGTGTATTATGATATCATGTAGCACGCGTAGAAAATTGGAAAGGTCAGCGGGAAAGGAAATGATGACTGCACGCATTTGTAGTAAGATCCCGTACAGCGAAGCCGGAGAGTGCGTCGGCCGAGAAGAATAAAAACTACACGCAGCGACTGACTATATTATTATACGATGCGCGCCGTTCTACGTACGTCTCGGTAAACGCTGCTCGGTATTGTGCGCGCTATAATATTATTATCGTATCGTAGTAGTCGTGTGAATGGACGACCGTGTGAATCGTCCGAATCCCAAAAGGCGCTCACGGCGAGCAAACTCTAAAGCGATCGAGACGCTCGCCCGCGATGGGATTACCGCCCGGCGACATCCCCGAGGGACGATTAACGCTTGGGGCGCGCGCGCGCACGTCCAAAGGGTTGGGCGAACGAGATCCTCGCGACGCACCTGTGCGCCGCACCGCGCAGAGTCGATATTGTATTATTATTAATAATAACATTTATATTATATCGACAAGAATAACGTATTCATAGCGTAAACTAGCCCGTGACGCTCGCACTCCTATTATTACCGCCTGCGAAAGATGAATATCGGTCGACTCGCGCCTTATCCCTCCACCGATCGATTTCCAAAATTCTATATTTAAAGTGTCCTATCCGATCGTTGTTGCCTATCGCTGTCGTACGTATTTAGTCGTGTTGATCGCGAAAAAAAAAAGGATTTTCAAATCGAGCTCATTAGAAATAAAATATTATGTTATTGTGATCACGGCGAAAACGTTATAATGGCTTTTAGTATCGGATTTCTGTCGGTCGATAGGGGGGGAGGTATATGATTTAATTTGATTTGCACTGCTGAAAAATTAAGTCGCGAAGACGACACGTTTTCGTGTTTAACTAAACTACAAAATATATAACGGGCCGATAAAAACGCAAACGGGAAACGAGGAAAATATAACACAAGTATACCTATCAGTTAGGTTAAAAATACCTAAATGCATTCATCGCAGACGCGCAAAACGTCGAGGAAACAATATTGCAAAACGAGAAAACATATACGCAAACGATAATAAACACGTGTATTTAATTGTTGTATAAATAATAAACCGTCTGACAATAGGATTGTTATGCAACGAGAATGCAAATCACGACTGATATAATATGCAATCCGAAACGTATTGTAATAATCCCAAGTGTGCGGCGGAGTGTGCAGTGCAACGTTTACGACGGTAATATATTGATATAAAAAATAACACAGTGTGTAAAAGCGATTGAACGGCGCGCGATTGTCATTTCTCAATGACTCGTTGGTGTGTCCGATCAAAACTATAATTGTTATTATTAATTGTACTAGCGTTATCGGATATAATCGTACAGAACGAAACGTAATTATTTATTGCGATTATTTATATGATTTATGATTTAAAACCGGCTTGGACTTTTAGATAAATTTAGGACGACATAAAAGTTTAAATACGTATGTCACTTGGTGGTTTTATAGTAAACGCACGCTGCACTGTACAATATTCCATTTTTACGGTTTTTAATTCAGTTCGATATTAAACAAAGCATTATTTAATTATTGGAAGGGTTACCTAATTAAAATAATATACATTTTTCTTTCGATTTTATCGACACCATCATATTATTGTTGTTATTGTTTTTATACGGAGATTTTCACTGCATCTGTTTTCATGAGTAAAAATATATATTCGTTACACGAATCATTGGATCAGAGGGAATCAGAGAAATTATATTTAAAATAATATTCACTAGTTTTTTTTAAATCTTAAATAACTTTCTCTGTGCCATCGTCTAAATCGCCGACGTTTCGCGACGTAGTAGAAGTATATATTTAAGTAAGTTAAGTTTTTTTAAGCGAGTAAAAACTAATTTCATTGTACTTATATTCTTGTTGTTAAAATCGAGCGCACGATAAAATGAAATATTAAGTAATACCAAAATGAATTATAATTATATCAGGTACCTATACGTATGTATATTTACTCCTATCGCTGCAGTTATTGACGATTCGTATCGAAATATCATATTATTTATGCTTTACTGAATCGTATAATAATTATTACATTACAGATTTGCACTTTTATTGATTGAACCGACCTGTCCTTCGATCTGCTACGCTTCGTCCTACACATTTTCTTCGTTCTCACAAGATCAGCTCCTCCTCGTATATGGCATAGATGGTATACTCGTAACATTGTTCTTCGTCGTCGCCCGTTTTCAAACCCCTATTGAGTCACCTAACTACCAATAAAATAAATCGTCCAGCTAAATTATTCAAATACCTACACCAACGTTTGCCGAACACGTTTCAATGATTAATAGCAATCTTTAAAATCGTCAAGAAATACGCATATAATTTGTGTAAAAAAAAAAAAAAAACGATAAAATTGTTATAATATTGATCATACTTGAAGTTCTTTAAAATTAATTTTTCGGGTTACTACCATTCGTTTGTTTGAACTGATGGTAATTATTAATTTAAATTCTATTATTTTTTATGAATCTTAATCAAGCGTACCACATTTACCACACGTTCGTGGAGAACGAATAGTATCTCATAATTAACCGTGTACGTAGATAAATATGTAATTTTTAAATTTTAAATATGACAACTTAATAGTTTAGGGAGTGGTAATAGATTCGCTTTTCGTGACAGATATATTATGAGTGTTAAATTACACGGTATATTTATACTATAATACTATAGTTATATTTAAATTATTTACACGATATTTGTTTATAAATTACTATCGATGGTTTTTTTTTTTTTTTAAATTATATGTTTATTTACTGAACTCACATTCGATGATGTTCTCGTATAATTGAAAAATATTGGATTACATTTTTTATTCTTCAAATTCTATAATCAATATTTACATTAGATGTATAAAAAAAAATGTGAAAATCACCGTATAATATACATTTACGCAGCCTCCGGACGTGTTTGGGTTTATAATAATTGATTTTTAAAACCTCTGCAATTACCTACCGCGATATTGTCGACACGATAATAATACGGCCCGTTCTTTTACTACACACAACTGTTTAGAATAATATATTATAAAGTTGATACAAAAAAAATGAAAAAAAATGTAATTAGATTGTATTAGAACAAACTGAAAAATAATAACAACTGACTAATTATAAATTATTGATATATTGTTAAAAGTGGAATATATAATTTATTATATCGTTGATAATTATTTTCCGAACTTTAAAAGACGTTGAGTAAAACTAATTAGCGTATCGCTACAGTGCCTATATAATAGCTATTATATTATTATATAATGTGTATAATGAATATACGAGTATGTTATGTATTGTAAATTTGTATTTTCTTTAGAAGAAGAATCGGCAAATTATATACGTAACAAAAAAACAGATCTATTCACGAGTAGGATTTGCTAAAATAAAATATTTAAAAACAATTCAATACTAACTATACACAAACGTAATAGACGGTTATAGAAATATACGGCCGTCATCGAGAAAGCTTTATTATAGTCGATGGAATAAAAATACAATAGTTTATACGAGAAACGTACTTGTTCACTGGATAAAGCATACGGCTAAAATATGTAACTCGGTCGTCTGAACCTCTGCGATTTGACCGGTATCTATTTTAGATAATTTATAGACTTCAAACACCGTGTCCGTAGACGGTTTTCAGGATTCCTATATTGTATAGACTCCGCCAGCTGTAAGTCATAATACTTTTCGATTTTTAAGTGAGCAGTCTTGATAAGCCCTTTCTCGATCTACATATTTTCTATAAAATATATTATTACGTTTCGCAATTTACCGCTCCCTCTACCGCGTGTCACGATAGCAATGCAGAGTCGCAAAACATCTCATAGTAATAATAATAATAACATCTGCTGTCTACGGGAAAACAATAAGTTCATGATTTAACAACACTATAATTCGAGCAAACTTCTGGTGCATTTCATTTAACGTATGTAAACCTGAAACACTCGTGTCTATAACTGCATCCGGAGTGGCCCATGGAAAAAAGACCTGTTGCGGCGAGCTTCATCCTCGGTGAATTAAACGCTGATAAAATCCGAGAAAAAAAGCTCTAATATCGCATCGACGAAACGGTGTTTTTTTTTAGTCTTTACTATCGAATAGAGTAACGAGGTAAACGATTGTATCGTACAGGACAAGATTATTAATCGCGTGGTTAAGAAATAGGTTCCGAGACTAAAAGAACGTACAGAAACAAAACAGAGTTTTAAGTTTTTTCAAGATCAACTGAATATAGTTTGTACAGACGATTAGTCGTTCACATAAAAAATAATGCGATTCACAGATACCAATAACCGATTAGTATATGAAACGATCTTATAGAGAAATGATTTTAAATAGCTATACGATACGAGTTAGACTCCCGGTAACACGGTCTGTACGTAATAATAATAATATATTAAACTCGCGTACGTTTTTCCACGCGAGATTCACAGAGATCGGTATCGTTTTGAAAACGGTTTTTTTTTCCTCATCGAACCCGGACAACAACAAACCCCGACTATTGTGTTTTTCACCCCCCCGGCTCGCTCGTCGCGAACACGAAGGAGCCGTACGCGTCGCGCACATCCTGCGCCCTTCGCGTCGCGAAATCGCCGTCGAGGACGTGCCCGAGGTTATATGAATGTTATAGCCGCGCGCGCGCGCGCGTGGAATTAATGAATTTACCGGGGCGATTCGGTGCGGCCAGTTACCGCGTGGGCGTGGATCGCTTTCATCGCGCGGCGCGGCACAGTTATTATTACAAGTTACGGCGGCGACCGGTTAAGGCGGACTGTAATCAACGCACAAGCCGCGCGCGCGTCACAATAATATAATATTATAATATAGGTGCCCGGGCGCACGCGTGTGTGTCGTCTTCGCCGCCGCCGCCGCCGCCGCCGCCGCCGTGTACAGGGTGACGTTTCGTCCGACGCATGTGTCCCCCCCGTCAGAGTTTCGCGCGAAAGAACCGATCGTCGTAGTCGGCGCACACGCGCGAGAGAGTCGATTTTGACTCCATTTTGAGCTGTGAAATATTGTCGAAAGAGAATTATTTTGCGTTCACGAGGAGAATAAATTCATTCCGGTTGGCAATTTCTACACGCGAATAATCGTGTCGAAAAAACACGAATATGAGATGGATAATTATTATTTCCAAGTAATAACGACTGGTGTTGGGCGATATTGTATCGAGCGACAAGAGATTCTTTATTGAAAATCGGATCGCTTCGTTATCTCGATTTTCTTTGAATGTCGTTATTTAAAAATTGAAAAATTTTATATTTGATAGATGTAGGGGGGGGGGTGAGAGGCGCTGTACCCACTGATCGCCTTAGGGTGAATAATTTTAGCACTCCCGAGTCTTACGCCGACATGTGCGCCGTGTCTAGTGTCTGCCGTTGAAATCGCGAATACACCTCCCGCCGGTGTACTCGGGTTGATTTCGTTGTTTTTACGAATGTTCCGGTGCGTGAACTCAAATATAATATATATTATACATATCACTATCTGAACGCGTACTGATTTTTACTTTTAGTGTTTGAAAACAATAACTGAACGCCAGCGCGTGTTCGATTGTAATTAGGGATATAATTGGAAATAATTTGTTCGGAATTTTCCAATCGAAACGTTTAACAATCGAAAAATTCGTTCCGCTTCAAACACCGTTTCAACGAGATTGCGAAAGATACAAATATCTAGGCGAAAACTTTAATTTTCACGTAAGTATTCCGATATAAATCCTGCAGGTACACGTACACATACACAAAGCTAAAATTTATAGTAAATGATTGATCGACTTTATTAGTTATTAGTCGTAGTTTTCGTTCAAAAATATTACACTGTTAATGCTCAAGTGTTACTCGTAATAGTTTCGATGATCATTTTATTGTTCGGGTTTCTAAATTTTAATATTCGTTTGTCCTCGTGTGTTTTTTACTCGTACTTTTTAAATTTTTCGATTTATTTATATTTTTCACAATAATCGAACGCTTCGAGAAATCAGATCCCATATTTAAAACCCTATTATTTTATCGAGACATTGCAGGTTACTACGTCGCGTCGGTCCGACGTTCGAATCGCATGTAGTAGGCACCGAGATTTTACGAAAAATATTCGAAACGTTCGACTTTTAATCGCGTTTATTATATAATAAGTATTATTATGGAAACGGTCATTTTTTGGAAAAACGAAAATCCACTGCACGCGTGACGACGAAATAATAATCGCACACCCTGTACACACGCCGCGCAGGTTAGGAGTGTTGGGACGCGCGCGCTCCTCTGTATTTTAATATGACGTCTCGGTCGTCGTGTACACTACCTATATAATAGTTACGTATATACTACACGACGGAGTGTGTGTGTGTATGTGTGCGCGTGTGTCTGCCGATATTATTTCTCCCTGTAATCATCGAAAATCGCCGCCTTTCTTCATAACGTTTCCACGTCGCGTCGTCGGGCCGCTCCGGGCCACGCGTTTCCCATACCGCCGCGGTCGAAAACAGGCGCGATCGCCACGCGCGGCAGTCGCGATTTCTTTAATTGTTTTAATATTGTACGATTTGGATCGAGTGTGTGTTTCGATGATTTTCTATAAATCTTCCGGCGAGCAATAACGCAGCGACCATATTATAGCGTGAGATTATTGTGTTCGAACCGCAGCTTAAAATCCTGCGCCGCGCACGAAACAAACATCGGCGCAATCTCGGCTCTTCGTTTATGAATGGGGGCGGCGGACGACTACCGCGCGCGCGCGCGCGCGCGTTCGGCTCTTTATTACAAACACACGCGGAGGGGCATCGGTGTCGTATTTGATATACTTTGTGGACTACTGTTCGTTTAAATCCGAAACCGATCGCTTTAGAAAAACGAGTGTAATCAAACAGACTCGCCGGGGTCAGCTCCTATTTCTCGTTCCGGTCTCGCTGAATTGGATATATCGGATTACCCGCGATTTCATCAAACTTTCATTTTTCATTAGTTATTTCGTTGGTTCGCTTGCGGACGATGTATTATTTTCGATGGCTAGTGTCGATGACGAAAAGCTAATTCGACAGCGGCGACCTACAAAAATAAAACATCATTTACTGCGGACTAGACCTCGTATATTATTACGAGATGTTATACGTATATGTGTATGACGAGCGTGACGCGTTCGACAACAAAACGTTATTATAGTTGATTAATCGCGATGATTCGAGTGCATTACGTCGTGTACTTACACATAAACGATCGACGTAAGTGCAGAGGGAAACGCAAGTATTAAGGCGTTGCTGTGCGCAGACGGATTTCTAAGAAGACGTTATTGTAGATGTGCGAGGATAATATCGTGTGATTTCGCTGCAGCGAACACGAAAAGTAAGTATGTATACTTACGGTCGAGATTGGGAGCGGGATCGTTGCGTTTTTTTCTCTTTTATTTCGGTTTTTATTTTTTTTAAATTGGCGCGGCACCCTGTCGGATTTTTTTTTTCTTTTTCATTCGTAAATCCTGTAAACCGCGGCTGCCGTTGTAGGTGTTCGGGTGACACGGCGGACAACCATTGTGCGAGCGCGGACGAACAGAAAAAAAAAAAAAAAACAAGTAAGAAAGAAATACGTTTTTTAATACAAAACACAAAGCGGCATGTGGTTTATTTTTTGTTTAACACGCCAACCGCATTAACATCGCGCGCGCACAACAAAGGCTACTTACACCTCGAAGGCTTGTTTATTATTTTATTTTTTTTTTTCCCTTTTCTCCACAAACCCATAAATTCATCAACATGACAACTGAACGTACGTTTTCCAACAACAACAATATATGCGCAATGCACTAATAATGCGACGCGTACGTTATGCGTGTGTATAAATATGTAGAGTTGTTTTTCGTTACCGCCGCTCGCGATGACCGGCGCGCGCAAAGGGTGGCCCGACTCCGACTAGTCGTTACGGCCGAATCGATTACGCCCGAAAACAATGCGTGCGACGTACGAAATCGACGACGAGAACAATTATTATTAACAGCCGAACGACACGCGTTATGGAAACAACACGTGTTCGAGAGGGCGGACGGTGTTGGTGTTCGAGACACAATAACGCGCGGGGACACGATAATTCGAGGAAAAAATGACTCGACCCGGATGTACGTACGTGATAACCCGTTCCGAATGTATTGTTAGAAGCGTACCGGTCGCGCACACGAATTCCGTTTTCGAAACAAATAAAATATATAAAAATAATAAAGGGAAATCTACGGGAAACCGTGAAATACAGTGATATTGCGATGTGCGGGGGGGGGGACGAGCTGGTACTACGGTCGTAAACGAACCTCGCCGCAGGTATGTGGTCGTTGGAAAAGTGCCGCCCGATCCGTCGCGCGTCGAGGCTCGGAAACCAATGTTATGAATAATATATTACATAAACGCGTAATAGGACCTGGATTTCGCGGAAGAAAACTGCAGATTCGCCGACGTACTGAAAATTCCTAGCGTCTCGGACTCAGCAGAGCGCGTGTACATTTCGCCGAAGATCAAACCAGAAAATAATTCCAACGTCCGATGTAATTATTGTTAGGCGTTACTATAAAATATATTATTATTATATCGCAGTCATCGTCGCGTCGTCTCGGCCTGAAGTTTCACATATCGACACACATCTGCTCTCTGAAGAAACGTCTACTGCAACAATTACACAAGCGTGTGTGTGTGTGTGTGACGCATATGATGTTTGGCTCGTGCAACCTTTTCGAAAACGGTCCATTGTACGTGGCCAGCGAGTGTATTATATTATTATTACGATAATATCTCCTCGGCCGGACCGTCGAGGACCCGTTCGCACAATGCGGCGCGTCCTCTCGCACGCAGCGCGCCGTCGAGCGGTCAGTTCGACGGCGGGCACAATGTGCGGCGCGCCATTCAGCGCACGTCATCGCGTTAAAACATATTATTATTATAATACAATAATAGCCAACACAACATGTGCGTGTTATTATCACACGCATTGGGACGGAAATAACGCACAACGAAAATATTACATTACAGAACGTATCGACGGTTTTATTAAATACAATATTATAATAATAGTAATGATATTATAATAATAACTTTACATAATACGCGCGGAGATTATGTACAATTTTATTTTTTATTTTTTTTTCGCTAAAAAACTAATAAATATATATATATATATGTGTGTGTATATTATATATTTTATATACGATGTGCATTTCGCACGTTTTTAAAGAAATCGTGTGATTCTGGACAAATAACATTATATTTACGTTTATAACGTTTTACGATAATAATATACGCGCGTCGAGCTTATAAAGTGTTTTTTATGTGTTATAAATACTGGCGTATACAATATAAAAAAAAAAAACGATGATATACCGTGAACGCACGCGACCGCGCGTACACGATAATATCATAACCTACGATATTTTAATTCGGCTAATACCTGAAAATACTTCTAATCGTATTAATAATTAATTATAATAATATTAATAATAGTATATTATAATACACGATTTATAAATGATTTATAAACTATACGCGAAAGTAAATTTAATTTATCGTAGTATCGCGCGCTGCGGACGTCTGCTGCATCGCGCGAAATCGACAGCAGCAGCAATAATAATAATAATAATAATAATATAGGTTAAGAAGAGGAGGAGAAAATGGAAACGCGTGTTTCTTGTGCGCCGGTCGCGTCTCTCGTAGAGCTTTCCTTACAAACGCCTATAGCGCGCCGCTGCTAATGCACCCTGCCGCACATGGCGTCCATTTGAGACAGTTGCCCGAAGTACGGATAGCCGGACTTGGCTTCGCTGGCCGAGTGTGGAGCCAAATTGGAACCGGAGCCGTATATAGTGTTTCCTCCGGCGAAGAACCTATGAAAAACAAATGCGAAATTACACGTCTGAGATATCTAGATCGCTGTCCTACGATTATGATACGTCTGCGGCATGACGATGACGTTATTGCGCGCGATGTGTCAATATTTCCGTAAGGTCGCTGTCGATAATCGTTTCTGACCGCGTTCGTAACACACATACAATAACGTATACACACTATTATACGAATTATAATGACACGCCGCCGCCGCGCCGTCGACACTACGAATTATTATTATTTTTTAAACCGATAATAACCGTAATAATATTTCTACGCCGTACGGGACGGGCGTTTGTGGAAAATAAGAACGCTCGTTGTTTTTCGCTCTGCGTTTTCTCCCGTATAATAAAATATGTATAATATAAATAATAAAATACGACGCCGCCGCCGCCGCGCGTCATACTAGCCGGCCCGTTACGACTGCAGCGCCGCGTAATGAATGCGAACCGGAGGGCTTCCGAAGAAACGTATTTTTTATTTTTCGGTTCTAATGAATATAATACGCGCGGTGGTCGTTATATCGGTGTATACGTGTGCACGCGGTCGATTTGTAAAAGTCACCGGTTACCCGCTAGACTGCGGGCCGGACACACCGTTCTGTAGCCGCTGCATGGGTGGTAATACGCGACGGAATCTAATGACAAGTGCTTTTCAACCGGCCCGTCGAAACGAGGGAAAATAATATTTTATAATATATTATATTGCGTTACACAACACAGGTGCGCGCGGTAAAGACGGACACAGAGAGAGGAAAAAAATTTCATTATCTTGATTTATCGGCTTTAATCCATTTCATACGGCGGCGGCGGCCGTAATTTCTCCGGCCAAACCGTCGCATTAATTTCTGGCTATTACTCACGGCGGCGCGGTGGCGGCGGACTAGACGAGACGAGCGACGACGAATCATCGCGCGCGTTCTCTAATCTAATTAGAAAAATTGTTTTGTTTTTTGAGTTTTAACAACGCCGTATAATATCAACCACCGTTGATTGTGTAGAATAGAGATCTATTTTCTATGATCAACGATAATGGATTGAAAAACGAATGACTCTTGTCAATGCATGTATATATGATAAATGAGAATATCTCTACGGAATACGGTAAAAAATAATCGATTCGTTGTGCGGGACTACAAATTTAATAGTATTATCGTATTGGCCCGATCAGAGATAAAGTTTCACGGATTTGGCCCACCCGTGAAAAAAGTAGGGCATCACGGGTTTAAACGGGACACTATATTATGTTTTCTCACTATACATATAATTAATATACTGTAATTAGTATAATATTTAAAATGATATGCGTGTAAAAAATTATACACTATACCACGTTTTCGGTTATATGAATAAAAATATTCATTTATGACTTAAAAAACACAAAAAAGTCTAAGCAATTTCCCAAGATAATTTATTTACAGCCTAAAAGCATGAAAAAATCCCTAAAATTGTTTATATTAATTGTTTACTGTATTGAATTGATAATTAGGTACCGACAATTATTATTGTAGTATTTAATACGATATCAAATTTACGACAGAATGCCAAATCGTAATTGTCGATAAAGACCGAGAGAAAAGAATCTGATACGCGAAACGATAATAAATAGTAAATTTAAAATTAATTTAAGTTAGAAATGAATTGGAAATGAAAAGCCTTAAAACGCAGAATAAAATGGGTTATTGTTTAGATTTCTATGGTGCTATTGAAACGTATTCTTAATAGGGAAAAAGTGGTAGAAAAATAATTCGAAATCCGAGCCCCGTGTGTTTTTATGCATTTTTATTACATCTGTATAGATGATAGAATCTGATAGAATATAATTACTCACGAGTAATTGTCTGGGCTCCAAGTGGCGGCGGCCACGTCTTTGTTGGACTTGGTCCATCCCAGCGAATGATGATCGGCTCCTTGTGGCGAGTACGAGGCGGCGGCATTGGCCTGATGATGCGAATGATGGTGCGGATGATACATTGCGTCGGCGGACGTGCCGCCGTTGACGCCACTGCCACCGGCTCCGTAGTTGCAGGTCGTCGTGGGATAGTATCCTCCGGCCGCGGTAGGCCACGTGCCGTGGGAAGTTCCTAGGATCGAGAGGGAGAAGAAATGAAAAAAAAAAATCAATAGGGCGAAAAATCTCCTAGACCGTAGAGGGTGACGGCGGCGCGGCGGTATGATGGCGGTGCGCGCGAATTGTGTCTGCGCGGTGCCTGTTTACGGGGGACTGAGGGGAGCCTAAAAATGGCATCGGCGACCCCATTTTATTCTCGCTCTCCCTCCCCCCGAACGAGTAACCTTTACACGACCTTTGCTGTATATGCACTGCGATATCGAATTCTAACTAGTCTGTGCGCCATTGAAAATAATTTCGATCCCCGCGGACGAAGTGTACGGATTCGAATTTCTAGCGAAAATGTCGAAAGTACAATTTTTTCGTCTCTATACACGTGCGTTTCCGTGAAAAATCCTTGAAAAAATACTTTTAAAACGGTAAACACTCGATGTATGGGTACGGTTCTCGTACGGTGTGGGATAAAAATGTTGAAAAAATCGCGCGCGCACACGACGCTATTACCAGGCAGTCCCGCGTCGCCGCCGAGTACGTGCCCGGGCGATTTGTATAATTTCCGGCCCCGACCGTGTTCCTCTATACATAACACACACGCGCGCGCCGTATGTATAATATTATTATGTATTAAGTCTCTCGCCCGCTCGCCCGCCCGTACACGGTTATTATCATTATACGACCACGACGACGACGACGTCGAAATTACGGCCAAACTTCAAAGAGCGTCCATTAAAACATTACCGGTATATTAATCGTCGCGCACCGTGTAATTTCCGTGATAGCCGCTCGGCGCGCGCCCGCGTACATGTACTACACGCGTGTATGTGTTCGAGCGTGTATATATATGTGTATATTATAATATATACAACGTGTTACCGACAAACATGATGTACAACAATTCGGTCATTATATTAAAAACGTATTAAAAATGGTTTGGCGTATATTTTTTTTATAAACGCCGGTCGATCCCGAGCGAAATAAAATTGATTTCGACACAGATTCCGAAACTATTAGCTCGTGGTGCACAGGGACGGGGGGGCAGTATTTCAATCACGCGACATATTTTTAATACATTTTGTATTTTCCCCCCGAAAAAAAAAAAAGACTTTTGTATTTGAAATAAGTTTTCCAGAATTTAAAAATACAACAAATTAATATTAATATAATCGATAGAATTAATATTTAAACTCTGTTGGTTTTTTTACTTTTTCATCATAAAATCGATTGAAAACTTTAACCGAATTATTAAAGATAATTATTTTGTATTTTAAATTACCTACATATTTTGTATTTTGCATTGTTCTCGATAAATCGATTTGCATGTATGAATGTATGATCTATAACAGTGGTTCCCAAACTGTGCACCGCGTTCTACGGCCCATGACAAATAGTTTAAAATGTATGTATGTATGTTTTTTTTTTTTTTTATTTTGAAGTTTAAAAATGCATTAATTTATAATAAATTAGTTGTGTACTTGGCTCAGAATGTTCGTATTAGGTTTAATAAAATCAATAAAATTGGCTATCAATGAGTATGTTTTTTTGTTCTGTCTTTCGTGTTATTCACAGAGAGGGCACCGCGGAAAAAAAAGTTTGGGAACCGCTGATCTATAATTATCAGAAAAACAGACAGGGATCGGTGTATAGTTTTACGGGACGCGGATCGGGACGACACTCACCTTGAGGCGAATTGAAGCCGGACGCGACTGCGGTCGAATGGTGATCGTGACCGCCGCCGTACTGGCCGCCGCCGTGGGTTCCGTGCTGGCCGGTCGGCGCCGACTGGAAAGAACCCGCGGACAGGCTGACCACGGCGGCCGGATTGAAAGCGGCGGCCGCGGCGTTCATGTGCTGGTGCGTGCCCATCTGTTTGCGGAGACGCGCCCGCCGGTTACTGAACCACACTTGCACCCGGGCTTCGGTCAATTTTGTCCTGGAAAAAATTCCACGCACGGTTAGGTCAGGTTATCTCGTATTACAATCGCGTAGTGTTTTTCGAACGTCACTCGATTGCGTAACGCGTTCCAAAAACTACGCGTGTACGTTTATTTTTTTTTTTAGACACTCGAATCGTATTTTCCGCAATTCTATGATCGAAATGTATTATTTAACAATGCGCGCACACGAATCGGTAGGTACTGAGGAAAGGGTCCGTTCAATAGGCCGCGGTTTCCGACTAGAAAGGAATAAACTTTCGTAAACTCGTAGCGTACACAAAATTACAACAACAACAAAAAACCACTACCGTCGCGTCGTGATCCTTTCGTCACAGAACGATGCTTTTTATGTTATATAAACCCGGAGAAGACGTATGTTATTAAATCGGCCGCGGAGTAGTACACGCGCTATCGATTTGTGTAACAGTACCTACGATACGCGCGCGCGTATCGGTATTTAATTTCTAAATCGAAGTATTGGAAAAAAATCGTACACGCGTGTGCGAAAAGTGTATTTTCACGTCTCGATTTGAAATGCTGGGAAAAAATCTACGTACCTTATAATCATAGACCGCGAGTTTCTTTCGATCGGGGCGGTCTATAATAGGTCATCGTTATATTAATATGCGTATAGTTTTTACTCGAATCATTTACACGATACAGAGGAAACGTATGAAACTTGTTCCTCTCCTTCCCCCTCCCTCAATCGAACACCACGCTGTAACGCGACAGCGAATCGTTTTGTCACGCATTCTGATAATATTCAATAGGATTTTATAAACCAATAAAAATAATACGTAGGAAAGTCGAGAATAAAAAGATAATAGCGGTATTATATAATATGCGGATTTACATCGATAGAGGCACTAGTAGACTATAGAATAATATTTTAGAGCGTATTACAAATTACGGGTCGCCTATAAAATATATTCGTACATAAATTTTTTTCAATGTTTCAGGTATACACGTTTTATCGGTAAATCGCACACCATCGACGGCTATTTTTTACACTAATTTTGAAGACATAATGCGTGTTTTTATTCGTTCCGCTTTGAAATGAATTTCAAGTACGCGGGTGAGACGAAGAATACATTTATCTCACACGTTACAACACGACCGCTATTTATTTGTTTTCGATTAGTCGAGCTTGCGACGATATTTGACCCACGAAACAAGGACCGTATAAGTTCTGAACGTTTCACGCGCATCACACAGTGTTATTGCCGCCGATCTATCACGCGTGGACGGAAAAAAATCTCCCGTTTATCGGGTAAATCAAACTGAGCTGATGAGCGTACGGTGTTGACGGTTTGAACTCGAATTGCGGATATTATTATAAAAGTGTTTGGCACGCGACGTTGAAGAAGAACGATAAAAACGGCGATAAACACCTAGCAATAGACGGAAGATCGGAAACGGCAGACGCTGTGTTATACGATAGGATTTGATGTTTCGAGCCAACAGCGGCCGACGCTGTTTCGGGCGATAGTTCGTATTACGACGTGTACGAGAGAATCGTTATTGTACACGTACGACGGGGGCGCGAATATAAATTTGCTAGGATACGACGTATGTGGATACGCGCGCAGCGGGTGTATCATATAGGTACGAGGTGCATTATCGTGTGTAGCGGCGACCCGGTGGTACGTGATGGCAGGACCTCGTCGTCTCGCACGATGGTAATTAGCCGGACCGTGGAAAATCGGTAACGGAAAAACAAAAATCAACGACACGTTTCTCGAGGAGAGATGCCGTATTATAATGTATAGCCGGGGCTGAGGGTTCTGCGAGATTGTTTCCCGAAACGTCATCCCGAAAAGATCGCACGCCGTGACCTTTGTGAAATTACGTCGTCGTACGGCTTCAGCGCGTCTCGAGTCCGATCGTGAGATAGCGCACACGGTGTGGCGGCGGCGGCGGCGGCGGCGACGGTTCGCTTTCACTGTCAGCGGGCCACCCGGCAATTACCAACCACCGCGTGCACCGAGCCGACGATATTATTATACGACGCTCACGCCCCTCGTCCGATTTCCGTGCCCCTTTTCCCCGTTTGTTGTGATGCGCAGATATACGTACGTACGCCGTACTGCGTGTTTATACGAATAATAATATTGTTATTGCTGTGCATTATTATATCTACTATGTGTTGTATTGTCATTACGTCGCAGGTAGACTGTGTACGTTATGTAACGAATATATAATATGCTACGCGATCGTGGAAAAGTTACGACGACGCGACGTGGAAAAAACTCGACTTATTACGCGACGCGTTCGATTAAACCCCCGGGTGGTTTTTTTTTACACGTGGACTGCAATTCTTCGAGCGTTCGATAAAGTCGACTTGTTATTCGCCGGCTAAATATCGTCGTACGTGTATGTGGCTTAGTATTTTTATGACGAATAGTAGTTATTTCATCGTTCGATTCTTTAGATCATATAAATTACACACAAAAAGTCTAATAAAAACATTCCGAGAATCCGACCTCTATGTAGTCATTACTCAAGTCCGGATTTATATTATGCGTTTTCATATTTTTTACTGGGAATCGCATGCGAAGTTTGAAATGTCGACGGCTCGTTTATTAGAAAATTCATTGGGAAAAATATATATATATGAGCAATTTTTTTTATCTATGAATTTAGAATTTATGACGTATCGATATAGGAAAAGACGTACGTCATATCCGAGACTATTTCGTAGTATTATTAGTGCAATATATCATTTAAGTGTTTAAATTATTTTAAAAACCCAATCTTATTACGAGTTTCATTGAACTTTTATGGACAAACAAAAATTAGCATACAGACGCGCATGTATATGTTTCGGATAACAGCGTGATTTTGCGCACTTCTTAAAATGTTAAAAGCATATTTCAAGGTTTTTCAATGCATAAATGCACATTGTTTTAAGCTTTTTAAGTGCACAATATAAATCCACACTCGAGTTATTATTATTACCCATACCCAACGATAATATTATCATTGCACAACGCGCGTCGTAGCGGTGATTATACTAGTATAATAATTAAATTAAACAGCGTCTTACTTTTGAGCCAATTCTTCTCTGGTGTACACGTCCGGGTACTGCGACTTGTGGAACGCTCGTTCCAAGTCTTCCAGCTGCTCGCCCGTGAACGTGGTCCGGCTGCGGCGCTGTTTGCGTTTCAAGTGGAATCCTGGTTCCGATTCCGTGTCCGAATCGTCGGCGCTGCTCGGACCTTTGACAAACATATGAAAGCACAAGTTAAATACATGTGTTGAGAACGTCGGTATTGCGCGACATTCGCATGCGCGTTGTGTGCGGGGTGGTCTTCGGTAATATCCGCGAAACGATTGTACCGCGCACGCTGCAACGTGTGTACAAACGTATGCAATTAAAATACGCACGCTGAACTGAGGTAAAAAAAAATAACACGAAGCGAGACGTTTTATAGACGCGATATGTCACGAGCGATCGCGATAAAATCCTATTCGGGCAATTCCCACAAATCTCAACAAAAAATAAGCTGGAGTTATTGAATTTTACTTAGACTTCACAATAGGGCGCGATAACGAAACTTACGACATAATATATATATATTATTAATAGTTTTTATATATTAAGAAGAAATCTTACGTCGAAATTATGTTTTTTTCTCAATTGTTTTTTTCGGACAATATGATTTATTATTCTATTATTCATTATTGGTACTATAGTGGCAGCAGCATTTTATACATTTATAACATCAAACTTTTGTGGAGCTATAGTAGGCCTCGACTGTGATGTCGTTTTTCATTTTCGTATACATTACACAACATAATAATATTATATTACACGTTATTTTTCGGATAATTATTCGATATTTTATAATTCGGTAATTTTGAACCGTACGACTGGCGACGCCCCATGTCGACGTTTTCGTTAATCGTCGATCGGAAGTTTATTTACAATGTAAAATTATATTCATCGTAATGCATATTATAAGTTCTATCATATTTTATACGATAAACATACTATTTGTAATATAAAAAGCAACCTCCCCACCTGATCCTATGCGAGACGACCCCGCGCGCTGCCGCCACACGCGTGTACGCGGGGAGACGGACTTGTAGAGTGTGCGGGTACGACGCCATGGTAAATACGTAAATAGGCAGCGCGCGTCCCGGAAATATGCAAATGAAAGAATCGTTGATTGATTTCACGTCTCGTTATTTGACAGTGTTAACAAATGCCGTGCGTTCAATCACGCGCGCGCGGGTCAGTGCATCGTAATAATTGTTGGTATCGTCGTTACCGATACGCGCGCATTTCGAACGGCCGCGAGTAGTCGCCCCGCCGATGCGAGGAAATCATTTAACATCATCTAACGCGCTCCGGGCGCAAAACGTCGCGTTTGCCACACACACACACACACACACACACGTATAAGCTTCGTCGTATATCGTCTTTTACCCGTTTTCGAGTAATAATTGCCCAACCCCGAGAGTCGTCCGCGGTCATCGTTCCGCGCCGAACGACGTGCAGCGGCCGTCCGCGCGTTATCTACGGAAACGATTTACATAATGACCGACGTCGAATACGTAGTAATAATAATATTATTACGCCCGTACCGCTAATAGCCGACTGTAGAACGCGAGAAGAAGAGGGAAGGAAAATATCTCAACCACCGAATCTATTATTAAAGATGATACCGCCAAGTGTTGGGCGGCCGGAGATCGACGGAGAAATCATACGTATTATGATGTTATAGACGTATTACATTACGCGGGCACCTATATAACTATTATCGACCGGTCGGCGCGATAAACGTCGCCGCCGCCGCCGCCGACCGGCTACGGCAAACGAAAACCGTGTACGTTACACGTTCGACTGTTATTATTATTGCCGTATGAAAAACAACGGTGTGGATAGAACCTACACGTCATGTATTATTATTATATTGTTTCTAATTATTTCGTCCGGCGGCGGCGACGCGGTTGTTTTTTCTGTTTTTTTTTTTTTTTTTTTTTTGCGAACTCGAATCGATAGTGACGTCGTTACACTCCGAAAACGGCCGTTATAGTCACAGCGACGGCGCGCGGCGTGGGCGACTACTCGGCGGGTCGAAACAGCGCGCGAAGAAAACAAGGCATTATAAGGTACGTATCGAAAACTCGTGATCGTCGCTCACCCACGCGGTCGAGATAAGGTCGCCGCGACGTGTATAGTATTAATTAATTATAGTGTATTCGAAATCGTCGACACGAACCACACCGATATAAAAATATTGAATTGTAGACTGCAGCGGCCCGCCGCCGTTTATCGGTTTACGGGTCGATCCGATCGATTCCGCGTGCGATTTAAAATGCAAATCCGACGCGACGATCGCACGTATATATGTGTCCGCGAGTGTAACGAGAACTGAATTTTGACTATTGTCACGTCAACATACTATATACGCGATTTAGACACAAGCCAGTGGCTGAGAATCGAAAGGCTGCCTCTAAAAAATTTGATACACCGAATAGTATTTTGAACAAATATAGATCTAAAATGAAACGAATTCGTTTATGACGAAGACGACGTGATTTGTCGCCGTTTTTAGAATTTATCGTAAAATAGATGTTAAAGATAAATTCAAAATTTTTTTTAAAAATAAAAGTAAGTATTTAATTAAAAATTAATTTCAAAAAACATTTGTTGATAATTTATACATATGAAATGAATATTGGGAGATTTGGACAATTCTAAAATATCACCTTCCCCTCTCGAGAGATACGTGTTTTGTCGTCTAGATCGAATCACAAAACCAATAATATCTATAACTATCCAATTATTTTATATCCTTATAGACGTGTAGGCGTCATTGTGATGATATTTGTTTTTATTTAATTTATATTTAAAGTGCGCGTATTATATTAATATATCATATACACAGTATAATATGATGTTCGTTAATAATATTATTGCAGTTTGTGTTTTCCATAAGACTGATCGATATCGACAGTAGACGGCTGCCTATAATTATACGATTATTAAATACGCATTATGAATTATGATACTTTAGACTTGTGTGTATATTGTGTTACGATAGTAATAATAATGATTTTTCGACACGTTTTATCGGGAGAAAATGCATTTTTAATCGCGAAGAGAGTTATAAATTATTTCATCGTATTAAACACTGCGATACATTACGGGTTGAATTCGAAATTAATTTATACGCAATGAAATTAATATATTTAAATTAGAGATCGCAATTCAAAAATATGATCGCAACGGTTGAAAAAAATAAAATCCATGTTATTATAGGTGTGCTTGTTTATTTATTTATTTATGTGTGTGTGTGTGTGTGTGTACCGTACATATATTATTATGTAAACGATATGATCTCACGTTTTTTTATTTTTTAATATAGTAAATAACGACGAGACTTTTCAGGATAAAAACACCATAGAGCGTGGGACACGCCTTTTGTCTGCGGCAGCGAAAATAAAATGTCATATTTCTATCGGGCTTATCGCGGCGATAAAATAAATAACAGTATGATATGGTGTATTTGAATTACAAACAGACCGTTACGGCGCAGAGCGGCAAGCGCGCGCGGTTTGGCGCGATCCTATATTATGTAGATAATTGTATAAATAATACAATCGTATTTCGCGGCGGCGGCGGTGGGTAGCGATTAAACTGGGCTAATAACTCGTGTGTTGGCGAGTTGACATTAAGTCCGACGGAGAGAGAGAAAAAAAAAAACCGAAATGAGATGAGAAAAAATAAGGTGTGCGGGCCAGCAGCTTTGAAGAAGAAAAATTCATTTTTAAATTACGGCGAATTAAACGGGTTTTACGTGTCGGCGGCAAGCCTTTTACATTAGGGGACACCCCGCGGAGACGGGTTCTTCTGAAGCTGCCGATGTCCGTATAAAAAAATTATGGACGTCACGTTTACCGAAAAACTTGAGTCGTTCGATTTTCATTACATAATAATATAACTGCAGCTAGCATGTCGCTGCTGCAGTGTATAATGTATATATTATATTGTTATTAGACGAATTCGATATAATATCATTTCATATTAAATCCGTATTTAAAAAAATCTCAATATATGTGTATACGTCGTGTGTGAAAGCAGTACATATATAATATATATCGGCTGTTATACGCACCAGGCCCAAACACACACCAAACACATGTTATTAGTCGCATACGTATTATAATAAAGTAGCCGGCGCGCTGTATATATTATATACAAACGGTCGTAAACGCCCGTGTTCGGCCACCCCGTGATCGCCGAAGTGATAAATTGTCGGGTTGTGAATTTTTTTTTTTTTTTTTGTAGAAAAAGTGTTAACCGAAAACCCCTGTGGTAGCACAGACCCTTGGTGGTCGCCGCCGACGCCGCCGCCACGCGATTCTCACACACTTCACACGGACACGCCTTTCTATTCATAAATTATTTCTTCTCTTCTTGTACGTTATATTCTTATGCGTTTCTTCGTACCTTCTTTTTTCTTTTTTGTGGTCGACCTCGTCGACAATGGTTTTATCCTTTCGACTAACGGTGATATTCTCTCACCGGTAGCCATCAAGTAGCCAAAACGACTGAAGAGTACACGATCGTATATCACAATAACGCACAGGGCGATAAGAGTTAAGACGTAACAATAATAATCGGCCGGGGGTGGACGTTATTACGGGAGTTTTTTTTCCCTTTAAAACCCGTTATTTACATTCGTCATGTTCACGGGTAGGTATACTCGCGACGCGTATATGTTTTGTGCGTTTCGGGTTCGTAGCACACACAGATACAGTATAACAATGCACGGCCGTATATTGATCAGTATATTACATCGTTTAACACTTACCCAGAATCCCATCAATGGAATGGTTTTTCAGCTCGTCCCTTCTGCCACCGCGCAATAATCGGCTGATAGAACTGATCGACGGGGCCGAGTTTTTGTCGCAAATGCCGTCCTGCTGGGATAACCACAAAAAAATTTATATTTTTAATACGCCTAAAAATTATATACAGTGCATTTTTATACGTAAATTCAATTTTTCGCGTAACTAACACCACGACGAGACAATACGATTTATTTAATGCAATTCGTTTCAACGGAGTGTTGAAAACATAAATATATTTATAATATATATTGTACGCTTGATCCAATATTTTACTATTTTTTAGTAGGCGCGTTTAAATCCCGTAGTATGGGATATTTCTTAAAACTACTACTAATAATAATAGTCGCGTTTGTGTAATAATTATCGAGTGAAAGTTGTTAAAATTGGTCCTATTATAGTCGAGTAGTGAATAGACTTAAATGGGTTAACTAAAGATTCTTAGTATAATGGTTTGGACTGTATTGTGTCATGAGAATATTATAAATATAAAATATTCTATTTACACATGTTCTTATTTTTGAAATCAAACATTTAACTTTTACATTTTTATCGATAATATGAACGGGAACTATCTTAATTTGAAATCATTTATCGGGTTACTCATTATTGTTAAATTTCGATAAAATAGAATATATTCATTAAAATCTTAATTGATCTTAATAAATTTATTAATGCGTTATGGTAATTTTTGTTCGGTATTTAAGCATATTATTACACATAGTAAACAGGTAGCAATATCTCATAAATATATTGAAATGGCATGTGTTTTACCGTCGATTTACCGAAGCAATCGGTTGTATACAAGTTGTGTCGAAACACTGAATGAAATGAAACGATTTGGTGAATTACATTTTATTATGTTAAATTATACCCAGTTAGTGGTGTACCGTACACACTATACATAAACGTATAGTCGCAGCTACATTTAAGGTTGAAAAATTGTCCACAACAATCAGGTGCAATAATAGAATATATATCAGGTCGACTCAAAACGGTCGTTTAAAGACAGACGAGAGACTTGAACGATAGCTATAGAAGTTTATATTATACAACAGCGTTACGCGCACGAAGTCGGCAAATGGATACCTCTAATCGTATGTAATCGTATCGAACTCGTACGTAACGCGAAAATAAATACTATTATTACAATAAAAACGGTGTTATTTTTTTTCTTTCTCTCCTACCGGGCGTTCAATCGCATTAGGTACGGTCAAATGATAAAATATATACGAGTATATAATATAAATGTAAACGCACCTTTACGAGTTTGTCGCGGATTTCCCAGCTGAACATGGCCGGGTTGGCCTTTTTGTACTCTTCGATGCGCCTCTCCACGTCCGGCGTGGCCACCCTGGGCTTACTGCCGCCGATCACGCCGGGCCGTATGCTTCCGGTCTCCTGGTACCGGTTCAGGATTTTCGACACGCAGCCGTGCGACACCCGGAGCTGACGTGATATGACGCAAGGGCGAACGCCGGCCGCGGCCATTTCCACGATCTTCAGTCGGATGTGGTTGGGCAAAGGCCGCCCGTTGATGAACACGCCGCCGAGCTGGTTCATGCGGCCCTGACCTGACACACGCGACCAACAACGAACGGATATTAGTATATTGTCGTGTATTATAGATATTTATTTCTAAGTCACTGGTGAATAGGTATTATATACTAAGTAAGTACGTAATAGTATCTACGCGGACGCACAGATACTATCACGTCGTACGGACACAATAAATTTAAAGGTGACGGGAGAGTCAAACGAACGCGTTGAAATCGAGTGTAGGGCGGCAAAGAAGGGAAAAAATATAGATCGGCGCGAGCCGCGTGCGGCCAACGTAATATGTATGTATATTGTTTTAATTTTACCTTGAAACGGATATCCGGTGAAGTAGGGCGTCATGTTCAACGTTGACACGGCCATCGCGAACTAAATCGATTCGCGCGAGTAGTGTATACGACTAAATGATATTTATATTTGTAAACTCGCGAACGGTCGATCCGATATGCGTCGTACGATTGAGACGAGACGAGACGAGCGAGCGAGCGAACGAACGAACGACAGCGCGAGAAATGATACGATATCGTTCTTCTTCGGGGCAGACACGAGAGCGGCGCGACGTGTTTTTTTTTTTTTTTTAACGAAAAAATGTTATTATTTTTTTAATTTTTTTTTACTACGAAAATACCGCTGCGCCGGACTGTGCGATGATTACTGAAACTCGCGCGGTGACCGCAAAACGTACACTATCGTCGGCCGTCGGAAATCGGATACTGCTCCGCGTTCGGCGGCGGCACGCGGCGACCCCGCCCGCCGCGCGAGGGACGAGGAAACCGGTCCCCCTGCCCGTTCCCATTGGTACGCCGCGACAGCGCCTGGGCGTGTACACACCTCGTTTGTTTTTTTTTTGTTTTTTTTATTTGTTTTTCTTTATTCTTTTCTCCGCGCACCGACGTGCACATTCGCGCGCGAACCTGTACGCATAAGCGCGAACCACGATCCTCGATATTACATATATTATAATATACATATTACAATATACCTGTGTGTGTGTGTGTGTGTACTACATTGACATATTATTATCATAACTAGTGCAACACTCGACGATTATATTATGATTGTTTCGCGTGTTAATCGTGAAAAAAAAGGCGAAATAGTGGGTAATCAGTGAGTGCAGTTTTAATAATAAAGCTTAGCGTAGAAAAACGATTGCGATGTGACACCTTAAAAAAAAAAAAACACTCGACGAACATATTATATACACAATATTATTGTTGTGCGATGAGTGTGTGAATATATATTATATAAATTTATATAAACAATATACATATTATATTAAAATAATTTTTATTCGTTTTAAAAATTTAAAGATCGGTACTCGTGAGAAATACGAATTGTATTTGTTTTTTTTTTTTAGCGACAAAGCCTATTTTTAGCCTTAGATTCGGATTGAGCTAATTTTTTTTAAGTAATTTTTACCGATAAATTACGGTTCTAAAAACCTAAAATTGCGCGACTTACCGCAATTCTAAAATAATAAAATCGAATCGTTTTCAAATTTGAAATAGCTGTAGTAATTCGGCCGATTTTCGATATAGAAAAGAAGTTTTTTTTAAAAAGCAACAAAATTAATCGTAAGTAAAAAAAAACTACAGCTATACACGGAACGGTAAAAAATCAACAAAATATTTCGGACGACGACGATTTGAACAAGATTAAACGGAAAATATTGATTAAAAAAAGCCATACGATTTTCGTTCTAAATTCTAATCGATTTAACTTCACTTATCTGACCCAATTAGTTTAACATGGCTGTATCCAATTCATTATCACAGACGACAAATTAAATTTTCGCGATTATTATTTCCTAAACTTTTCATCGCTTTATTCTTTGATACGCTATTGATATTCTAGAAAAAAAAATACGAATAAATAATCATTAGGTATTCAAACATTTTTGCTGGCATTATTTATTCGAAAAATTCAAATTCGACACCCCTTCTATTGCCTCGTCCACACAAAGCCATCACAGAGTATACTGTTTTAAGTTGAAAAAAAGGTAATATATCCTAATATTACACGTATGAAACATAATTTCTTCACCCCAAAAAAAAATGTTAAAGTTATGCAAGTTACCCAATAATTACTTGGGTATAAAGATTAATTACAAAAAAAAAAGATTTTATAATTAAGTTTTGAAATTAGGCGCTAATATTTTATTATTTATAAATATTTTTTAAACGAATAATATATGAATATTAGTGTATTGAGAACCGATGAGTATCACGTCCTCGTACAATGCGTGTAACCTTCACTATATGCAGCTAGGACTCGTCATCTGCAGTTACATATTAGTTCTATTTAATATGTTATATGTATAAAATAGATTTACATAAATTATATCTGCTCATTACAATAATAAATGTTTCAACTGTCATTGGGTCCATTAAAAATGATATTAGCATGCCAGATAGTGTTGGTATATGTATCGCGTATATTATTTCATATACGATTTCAAATCGCATAGAACAATTATAATTATATAATATTTACCTGGTTTACACGAATCGATACAGGTGAATCTATTAATTTTCCACTCATATCTCTTAAAGTCTTAACGTTAAAATAATTATTACAAATCTGATGACCAGTACAATAGATTGCTAATGATTTTGACATGACACATGGTTTATTGTAATCACGTTTTTACTATATATTCCGCGTGCTTGCCACGCGTACCTACATCAATATACGATACAGTTGATTTCTGAATGACCCGAAATACGTTAACACATTATTTATTACTAGTTGTAATAAAACGTCTGTCACTAACCTACACGATTAAATTCACAAAAGTTTAAGTTCCTATAGACATAGAATTTATATGTATTTGAATATTTAATACGATAATATAATAATATTTTAACGTATTATATGGAGGTTTTTTTATTTGGTGTCTTGTGAATATATATTGATAAGGCTAGGGAAATCGATGGATTTGTTCAACATGGTAAGTTGAATTAATTTGTCAGAAAAAGTAAATTATGTTAAATGTCTGCTAATGTATTTTTATGACTTTGCTATGTTTAAAAATTAATGGATGAAAAATCGACTCGATTAAAGATAATGATCATAATGAAAAATAAAAAATAGAATATTACAATTTCTTATTATTAAGCAAAATAGCATGTCTGCAAAATAAATCACTTGGGATATTTTTTCCAGCTTGAGGCCATCGCCGTGTGCACACGACGTAGGAGGCAAAACAGTATTTAATTTTACAAAGAACACGTAGAAAGGGTAACTGAATCTTCGGCCAACTCCTCCTCCACCATCCAAAGAGAAAGCAACTATATTGAGCTGAATTGGCCAGTCATTTTTCTACCACACAAAAACATTTGCATAAAAATTGTGTACGGTGGTGTTTTTCTAAATATAAGTTTAATATATTATACTCCAGTGTTTGGGATATATGACGTTGCATTCACCTCTTTAAGCCTTAAAAGTTTCTTCTTTTTTTAAAGAATTAAAAAAAATTTATATTATAAATCAACTCAGTAATGTTATCTAGAATTGTATTATATGTATGTATACATATTATAATGTTTCTGCAGAGCTGAATAAATTATTATTATAATTATTATTAAATTTGTTTTGTCAATTGACTATATGCATCATAAAAGTTAAATTGCGTAGGTACATTTTAGTGCAGATAATAAAAATTATGTTATGATTTTTGTTTTTTCGTATTGGTACACACCATTGTTGTCATGCCACTGTCATCATCGCAAAATATTATTCATCTGGTTTTGTTCGCTTCAATACAGAATATAATTCAATTGCATAATCACTGACCACGTTACCACATAAAATAGTCATAATAACAATTATAATAATAATAATAATAATACTTTTTGAGTAAAATGGTTAATAAAATTAATTGCTGAATGTGGGCTTGCGTTTATACACTAGTATTTCTTCATAATTTAATTTATGATGTATATATATTATAATCCTTAAATACATTAGCATAAGTAAAGGGTTTAGGGTGTTCAAAATCTCTCTGCACACGAAGAGACAAATTTACATATATTGCAAAACTGTTAATCCCTCTCCCCAATTATTTTTATAACCAAGTCTATACCCAAAACCCTATTATATGAATAAATATATATTTTACTTTATGGTAAAATATTAACGATACAAATATTTTAAAACTTGACAACTTTATATATGCGAGTAGATTTATTTTTTTGTAATAATTGAATAGTAGATTTAATAATTTAAAGCCTCCGACATGGAATCACAATTATTTAAGTGGTTCAAAATAATTTTCACTTTTGATTAATACCTACGAGCATACGATAAATTGTAATTTAATAGATCGATTATGTCTTTAATTAAATGTATGTTCGTGATGGGAAATTAAATTAATCGAGTATAATATAATATTGACGCGTGGTACTTAATTACAATGTGTGCGCTGAACAGTTTAATAACATATTCTATTATTGAATGATAGACTGCACAATGTATTACAGTATTATAATATGTTGCGATATGGGTTAGGTTTCGAAATTTAAAAATTTGCATATTAGAAATTTATGTACAGATAGATATCGTTTGGAAAGAAAACAATTAAAAACGCGCATCATGGTTCACTCGAAAGTTTCTAGAATAGGTGACATATGTCATCACGGTATAAATTGATAGCACTCTAAGTAAAAGTAATGATAATTTTAAGGAACAATATTTTATTGGTCGCATTAAAGTATATAATATATTATGTGTAGTCCATACATTTATTTGTACGTCTGCAATAATAAAAACACAAACGTATTGTCTGTGCGTATTATATGTATTATATGTATACCGATGGAAAGGTATAGATATTATCGAACACATATTCTATTAGAAAAATGTTGTTATTTTAATATGAAATGATATGACAGTCACAATAATAATTCCAAAGTGAAATTCGTATATTATATTCAGCGCTTAGATGTTTTCTATCCAATAAGTATACAGCATTATAATATATAAAGTGTCATCAAATATGACATAAATGACTATCATACATGCATATAGTGCGTCAGTAATGTACACTTTGGTGCATGCACATGACTGAACTTAAAATAATTTTATAAAATAGAGTCTTCTCTGAGAATATATGTGTGCTACATGATCTCATATTGTTACAATGAAATATTTACTTCCATTCAATTATAAATATATTATAATATTATATGTACATTCCAAGAAATGTCGTACTTGCATATCAAATGTTTATCAAGGTACCTAAAACAAAATATACACAATACACGTTTTTGGTCTCAAAAATATGTTTTCTTTGAAAACAAAAATCGATTTATCGAAATTTTTCTTTTACCTCGCAACATAACAGTACCTATCTATAAATACCTAATAAATATATGTGCTCTCGTTAATGCGTGAATCGATTGCACGACTACATAACGAAATCGATTGGAATAATAATGGCGGAGTTGCTGATGATGATACGCACACGACGTATAATTATTGAAATATTCATATGGCGATTAATATGTTATATTATATATCATGTAGATTGAACGATCGACATTGTTAATAACGGGGTTGTCCGATAATTCCGAACGCCAGAGAAAATCTTTTCACTCGCACGTTCATCAAGATCGCCAGAATAAATAATATATATATATAACACACATGGTAATGTTGACTCGTTGCCGTGCGAATCCAGCGTCATTGTGTTATTATTATTATTGAACGGCGAGCTCGCGAGATATGTTCGTTTTTCACGCTCTGAACGATAATAATAATACATGTATCCTATACGATATGATATACGGATTTGCGAACACATTCGTCGCAAACTACAACGATGTATTTGTGAGGCGTGATTATGAATCGATCAATTCGATTCAACGAATAATGCGCAAACGACAGATTATGTTTTTTTTTTTTTTATTGTTATTGTCGTTTTTCCATTTATATTACAACATTGACGGAGTAAAAAAAAAAAAAAACCGAGTGGTCACGAGCTCCTAGTGGCCATCAGTCTACTGCAGTCTGCATATATATGATAATATATATAATATATACTTGTGGCTCACGAGACGACACTATAGCCGCGACAGCGCATAAAGAATGTTCGGAATCGTTCCCGCGGGAGCACTTCATCACTTTTTTTCTCCTCGTTTTCCAACATAAACATATACTCGTATGTATAATATACGTACGTGTAAACACGACCTCCGATCGCCGCTCTCCAGAGACACTCTGCTCCGGGCACGGAACGAGTATATATATAATATTCGCCGTCTTTCAACAATCGCGAATTGGTGACAGGTGTCCTCACAATAACGGCTACTTTGCAAAATAAAAACCACTGCGGACGGCATAATAATATTATGCTATCGTAATAATGTATACACAAGCGCGTTAAAACGCATTTTTCAAGAGCGCTATTATAGAGGTAGGTGCGCCTATATGTACTCTCGCGAAACAATAATGCATAAACTCTTACACCGCAGCACGCGTTAAGGGTCGATTACACTGGGTCCGAATACTGGAAACACGAAACATTGGAATCTGTGCCTTCCTGGATCGCCAGGTCTGAATAGTGATTTTTGGATCATCTCGAGAGTTTTTTTGAAATAGGGCCTTTTTTATGGTTTTGCAAGGTGAGTATTAACATATGAAAATCACTCTGGATGCTTTTCTGGATAATTTTTTTCTTTTAGAATATACGAATGATGATAATTATTTGAGTATATAATATATTTATCGGATGATATAGAGTGCAGCGTTGTACCGAAACAATAATGTTGTTTTTAAACAATTATATGATATAATCTCGTGCGTACGGAGCTATAAACTATATCCACATTAAGCGCACGACATTGTGTCCGGCAGAAAACTGTCCTCGTCTTTGCAGTTCGCTCTTGGGAATGCTTTTGCCCGGCTTAACTAGCCGTCGGAAGGTAACACTATACGTTTTCTAGAGGCGTCTGCAAATAAAAGAGATTTCGACGTGATTATGAAACCCGCACTCGTTCTCCGGCCTGCGGAGTGAAAACTATGCGAAAATCCATTTATAACACCCATTACACCTGCAGTGTACGCCGTACACACGCACACCACACCACACATTGTTATCGGCGCGTTATTGCATTCTCGATTCGTCAGCGCGCGCGCGCGCGCCGCCGTCTACCGATATTACAATAATATAATATATTGAAATCGATAAAATACATGATTTATGCTCGCCTATAAATTTACGCGCGCGGATTTTCTTCGTTCCGAACCAATGCCATTATTCAAGCACACTTTGGTGATAACTTAAACACTCGTCATTACGGATAATTGCATTCACGCGGTCCGCCGTGTACGAGTGCGCCGTCACAAGGTCGCCGCCGCCGCGCGCACCGTATAATGCAGCTCGTATACACCGCACGTATATAAATATAATATAGGCATGGGTGGTAGGTACGTCGCGAAATATGTGTCACTCCGACGGCGTGCATATATGTTATACCTATGATACCTGTCCGTCACATTGTATTCGTGCGACGCGTTCGAGACGTTTCAATAACGTCTGTGATTTTTTCCACGAGACAAAAATTACGCGGGTATTATTCGTTGGACAGACATACCTAAAGTACCTAATCAGTGGTCCGAGTGGGGAAGAATATAGGGGGGGTGGCATCCCTCCACTTGTCGCGATTTACATTTTTCTTCCCTCCGTTTATTTTGTCCAAAATAATATATACCCCTCATAAATTATAATATTTTATACATAAAGCCTGTTGATTGGTGTTTTCCGTAGAAACTATACGTATATTTGTTAAAATTTTACATAAAAACTGTAATGTTTTACAATAATACAGCGATGTTTATTTTTTTCATATGAAACGAGTGTTTTTAAAAATGTCTCCCCCGCTTATTTTGAGCCACTCGGACCACTGCTAGTATTAGTAAAACGCGCTTACGACGAGCGTGTAATCATACATCGGTTCGATACGACGATTATTACGACTGCGGCGGCGGCGGCGTAGTCGCATGTGAAAACGAAAAACCCTTAGTTTACTCGCGACTCGATTCGGCTCGTTTTTCAGAGTTTGTCTCACGCGCACACATCGAAACCACCGTGTCATTTGTACAGCTTTAAATACACGTTTTGTTTTCACGTAAACACACCTCGAAATAATAACACGAAGGTAGTGGTTTGAACTAACCCTCTGTGAGACGATCTATATTTCTCGTCTTCAAAGAACGCCGACGGCGCGGCGGGGCGATCAATTCGGTGGGATGGAACAAAAAACAAAAACAACAAAATTAAATAAAAATAAACATCGGTCCACGTTTTCCCCACAATCTTGTAAGGGTTTATTATCGTGTACGCGACGGCTATTATACACGAGAAACGTATGGCTATAATTTTTTACACTAATAGATACCTACATAACTATCGTGTATAGAATTTCGTATAATATAAATATATATCGATCGATCAGTGTTAGGGGTGCTTTGTGGGACAGCGGAACACTCACTGATTAATATAACAGTACGCAATCGTTTGAAAATTTTCGACGCGATATCTCAATGAGCAATTTTCCGTTCTTATTATTTACCCGAATCCCGTTATTATATTATCATTGGCATTTGTCAGTCGGCTCATGAGATTTTTCCGTTCTTATAATAACAATACGTAAAAATAACTATAAAAAATATTAATGATATTTGTACAAATCAGGACGGTTAAAAATTTTTTAAATCGTACATTTAACGATAGTCTAATTAATAGTAAGTCGTAAAAATATTGTTTTATGAAATATACACACACACATATATATTACGTGATTATAAATTATGATAATGTTTTACGAGACCCCGCGTTTAGATAATGCCTAATTTAAATTTCAAGGACCTAAAAACGTCGTAAATTTTTTTTAATTTGAAAATCTGTCGACAGCATTCATTTCCAATAAAGTTTAATTATTTAGTTGTCGTATTCTTCGTATATTTATGATACTTATTTAAATAATAGGACATTGCGATATTCTTCTATCGGTTTAAGAAATATTACAAACTGTATAATATATAGAGTTTTTCGAAGACTATTTACGAAACGTCGTCGTAAGTAGAATAATATGATCACTGAGCAGTAGGTCTACTAAAATGTCATCCATCGAATCATATTTATACCGACGCGATCAAAGTAACATTACAAATAAGCTTGGCGATTGGCATTTAAGATGTCGAGACTGTTGGGAATTAACTACGAGTAGTAAGAACATCGGGTTTTTATCAAATCTGTTTGTTTACAAAGACCATGGCAATATCGAGCGAATCCAAAACGTCTGGAAAAATTTAATATACAGCACATTTAGACGATTAGGAGCTAAATCGAAACAAAAAAATATCACGCATCTAGATTTCACTTAATTTTAAATAAGATTGACCAAAGGTCGGGTACGTTTTTCTCAAAAGAGAGCATACATTCTCAAACCGCAGAATTATTTACCATCACTTCCGTCTATTGTTCACTTGTATGTATAATATACTCGCGCAGCGGTAGTGAACTAGAGATTTTTGTTGGTTTTTGTTTTGAAAAGTTTTAATAGCGCACGAGAAATGTAGTCGAATTCGGCTTCCCAAAAACGTTTGATATCGAAAAATCGATTTTATCGCGGCGGGCGATTTCGAATTGTTCACGATTTAGTGATTCGTTGCGTCATTGCTTTTGGCCATTATTGTTTCGCTACTTTTGCCGCGATACCTTAAAACCCGTAGGAATAAAACATCATACCCGGCGGCGTTGCCGCGACTTCTCCTCCGAGACCGGCGTTTTAGAATTTCTAGTCGCGCCGCCCGGGCACTATTGTACGACGACGCGTATGATCTAGGCCACCGCAGACGGAAACTCATGATTAAACAGCATTCATCGTCGTCGCTCAGGACAGTCGACTCGCATAATACACGGTGTTTACACAGTATAATTACGTACAAACACATCGCACCCACACACACACGCGCGCGCAGGGTGTAAGCCTACGACGACGGTCTTGTGTGACGCGAGGAAAAATTCGAAAAATCCGAGCGCTTTTCAAAACGCCGTAATTATTATTGTCCGATTACGCGCGCACCGTCCGCTCGTTTATTATAATATTATGTACCTGCGCGGCGGCGGCGGCGGCCAGCGTCAAATTAACGACATTTGTAACCGGCCCCGTTTACGTATTCATATTATTCCGAGACCGTAAACGATAGTGTAATAATAAACGTATTCATTACGGGCTCGTGTCATCATCGTTGTTGTTGTTATTATTATTATCGTACGCACAACCGAGTCGTTCGGGAACAATTCACCCCACTGATTATTAATTATTGTACACGCGGTAGCAGCGATACACTCACGGGATATGGGGCTCACGTGATTTGTAATGATAATATATCGTTCGACCGTGTACGCGCGTTCACGAAGAGTCGTCGGAAAAACATTTTACCCGCTTGAACGCGTCCAGAGCACGATGTATATTCGTAGAAACGTACGCGAGTAAAGGCTCGTTCAAACCGAAGCGGTAGCGGTGGATGGCGGTAGCGGCAGCGGTAACTTCAGCGGTATTTAAATTTATCGCTTTTTAAATACCGCTGATCTAACCTAACCGGAGCGAAATAGTTCGCCAAAAATTACTAGTCGACATTGTGACACCCATGCGCGTACATCGAAGACATTGACATTGAGACCTATTTTGTTATTATTATATTTTTTTTATTAATATTATTTATTAAATAATTTAATTTTATAATTTATTTAAAAGTACAAATTGTTATCATACCATGGATATTTATTTTGACTCAAGTTCAGATGAAGATGTATTACTGTTAGCAGCTGTAATGGATGATGAACAAAAAAGGTACCATAGCTGATAATTAGGCTTAGCTCTAAAAAATTATAATATTTTATAACAGTGGTCGGCAACCTTTTTAGACTCCCGGGCCAAATTCACCAATTAAAAAAAGTTCGCGGGCCACACAAATTTTGTATTCCAAATAATTTACTAATTATTTACTAAAAAAAAAAAAAAATAAATATATTAATAATATGAGTTGGGAATTTACAACTGATTATCGCAGCGGTAAGCGAAAAATATAGGGTCTGCAGCGAAAAATAAAAATATCGCGCTCAATCTTGCGGTAACATTTTCGCCGCGGTATTAATTTCGCGCTAGTGAGTGCACTCGTATTAAAACGTATGGACATTAAATTTCGCTGCCGCTACCGCTTCGGTTTGAGCGAGCCTGAAAAGCCCTTGGACTTGGGAGCTACGATTGTTATCTTAATCCTTATTGTTGGTAGCGAGATTTTTTTTGTAATATCGATCGACGCGTGGGGGAGGGGGGAGTAACAACATTGTACCCAAACACTGTGTATTAATAATAATTTTATTGTTCTGAACACGAAAAAAAAATTATTAGTCTAAATAGTTTTATACGAGTGAATATCTCGCACAATATACGTTCGTACGTTTCATCGTCGTAAAAATAAGACTACTATTTAATTGCCAATGCACGCGTGAAGCTGCCGGTGTCAACGTCAAACTTTTCGAACTAGAAATAATTACCATAATTATTTTTTGGTACGGCGATCGCGCGCGTACGGTACGGATAGGTGTATATGACGTATAAGACACGAGAGCCTTCGTGCGCGTACGGTTTTCGAGCTGTTGTTTTTTACTCTTCAAACACACGCTTAAAAAGAAAAAACACACAATAATAATAACAATAATAGTTATGTCTAGTAGACTCGAAACGTCGCGGGCGTACGGCGACTTTACAGTGACCGCATGCACTATGTATAGGATGTCTCTCGGAGATCTGACTCTGAGAACTCTTATTCCGTCCAATATTATATTCTTCTTAAATTATTTTTTTATTTTCTATTAGTTACTAAAGAGCTTTGTACATAATGCGTATTGTATTTTGCAAATCATTTTTTTTGTTTTTCAAAATCTAAAATAGTCATTAAAATTATAAAATAATAATGATATCATTTATGATAATAAGCCGTTAGTTTTTTCATACATTTTTTTAAGTTCACATCGATTACGGTACGATATAACATTACATCGTCGACGTTATTGATTAGCTAGACAAATATTGAAAATAATAACATACTTAAAAACTCGTTTCGGCCCCTTTTGCGTGGCTCTGGCCCCATATAATAATAATGGGATATTTACTAAATTTTTTTGAAAATCATTACACGGTTTTTTTTTTTTTTGTTTTGTGTTAAATGTACTTTACTTCAAGATCGTTGCTGTCGAAATCCATTTGAAAATATTATTAGTATTACAGCGCAGAAGTAAAACGACATTGTTCAATAAATAACATGTACCTACATATATAATATGTATATATAAACTCTACTATAAAAGGATCTTTGAAATGTAAAATAAAAGATATAAATTCGGTTTTTAAATCTCCGCAGAACACCCTGTGTATGCAGCCATAGAATATAATATTGTGTACGGAGTACGGACGTGATAATATTATAACACACGTCTGTGTGTATTATAATAAGTAGGATGGCGGCGACGGCGGCGTTAGGCTTTATAGTGTAAATCGACGAAGGTCGCACTCGTCTTGTGTCGGCGTTTCGCCCGTTTGTATTTATGCTAATCGTCGTCGTCGTCGTCGCCGCCGCCGCCTTTAGGTCCGCGGTTGGAAGGGGGAAAAACGTTCGCCCTAGACGAGAAAAGACGATCGTCAGGAGGCGATATTTTTTTCAAGCTTTTTTTTCTCGCCCGCGCACTGAAGTCTCGCCGCACGCGCGCATCGCGAGTCCGACGACGACTCGGCGTGTTCTGAATCGTTGATCGTCGCACGCGTACAACACGCGGACAACGCTGTGAATAATATATGCACGAGGCCGTTTGCCAGTTCCAAAACTCGAAAAACACATCGTTCGAGTTCGGTACAACGCCCCTAGGCCTCGACTATTAGGTTCAGCACCCCCCCCCCAGGTCCCACGTGGCCGTGTATTTGTGATACATGTGATAAATATAAAAAAAAAAAAAATTGGTGGAAAGTATTATGTTCAACAAATAAAATTATAACCTAATTATAATGTATTACAATATATGTTTAAACATCATTACATAAAACCATTATTGTAGTAACAATATTATTATGATAAATTATTTAAATTATTGGGTAACTCGACAAGTTGAACTAATTTCGATTTACAGTCAATTTTAAATCGGTGGGTCACTGCAACAACACGTAATCATAAAATTATAAGCATCGCATAGCTCATTTTTTTTATACGGACAAGCTAGATCTTCGACGCACAAAACTGGCACATTGACTAAAACAAAAACAACGAGACTATATTATAGTATTGAATATTGATTAAAGCGATGTTTTGTAAATTAACTTGGTATCACGTGTTATTTTATAAACAGGACTTGAAATTAGTATTCGAGCACTAAATATCGCCGCGGTCAAAACCTTACGTTTTTTTTTTCTTTAATTTTTAATGCCGTAATAAACGTAACATAGGATTAAAAATCACAAACCGAGAACGAAGAATTTCAACCGTCAAAATTAATATTGATTTCGATTTTTTCAAACCCTGACAATAAAATATATGAATTTTTAAACTCTCTACCGTTGTATTGATTCTTTTATCTTATGTATTTTATAATATATATTTTTCACGACACGTTAAAAATGTCTACATCACTCCGTCAATAGGTCAATCTTATCGTCAATAACAACTGTATGCCTTTAAAGATATTTCGGTATACTTCGATATAGAGTTCCTACGGAGTGGAAAACAAAAAATACCATGTTAACGCCCGCGAGGAGTAAAATGCTACAATATAAATTACTCGTGTGCCGCTGTGTTGCTTAAAATCGCTTCAACAAAACATGTTGGTTTTGCGTCGCCATTATGACGTGATATAATAACACGAGCTTTACATGACGTATAGGAATTTTGATCGTGAGAAACGAACGTACCATAACAATCGTGTTGGTTTTACTTGCGAATAATTATTTAGTCGAGTATTCGAACGAAAGCGGAAATGATAGTCTTCGTTTCAAAACACGACGCCGCGCCGCGCCGGCGCGAAATCTCACTTATTATTGTCGTTCGGTATTACGGAAAACAACGCCATCTCTTGGATAAGAGATGCATCGATATGAACACCGGAAGAGATTCTACTAAATCGTTTTCGTTGTTTTTACCTTTCAAAGGACTGGGACACCCGCAACAGTATCCGTGTATGACAGCCGTATCGTCCTGACAAGACCACTTTGGACACTGGCGACCATCGCAATACAGCACTGAAAAATCGATTCATTTCCCCGATACAAATTATGTGTTCGCAATAATATTATTTGCAGGCCCGAAGAACATTTCTCGTCGGAAATAACGATTCGAATACTATTAAAATATACAATTCCGTTTGAGGATTGATCGCGTAGTGACAATTAAGTTACCTTTGTAGAGGTACTGCGTCAGAGTGTTGCACCGATCGTTTGATTTCTGGACGCCTTTGAAATAGTCAAACTGAATCGCATTTCCAGACGTTATGGCGACGACGGCAAAGGCGCAGAGGGCCAGAACCTGCGGCCGGTTAGACTTCATGATTGGAAATGAACGCGTCGTCGAGGCGTTTGTCGCGACAATATCCGTTTTTATTTCGTTTTTTTTTTTTTTCTTATCACTACGCGTCGGTCGATGGCAACAATAATAAAATAAAACCGTATTGGGAATTCGCGAATTCCGATTCTAAACGCTTGGTCCGACGTTTGCCGCATTGGAAGGGCGGTTGAGCGGATAACGACTACGGCGGTCACATCGCAGTGGTCCGATAATAAAAAATTATTGTTCAAAAGAACATAATTCAAAGAATAAACGAAATATTTGTAAACTTTTAATCCCAGTGATAAACTAATATCGAATCGACTTATAACGCGTGGTTTCGGAATAGTGGTCGTATGAAAAATGTACACGCGACCGAGACCAATAAACTGTTATCGCAGTCAAAAGAAATCAATTTTTTTTTTTTTTTAGGTGAAAAACATGATAAGTACAACGGTCTACTAGAAACAAGTGGCAAGAGAAAACAACAAGAAACAAAGAATCAAACATTTTTTCGTTTTTTTGTTGTTGCATATGTTATTTCACCGAGTCAATATTTGTTCATTGCTTTAGAAATCGGAAATATTTTTGGAATGTTATGGACTTTCACAGTTTACAACATGACATGAAAAAAATTACTATAAACTTCAACGGTGACAAATTTAAAAGTATTTTTCATTAGAAATCCAAGGATTTTGTAAGATAACTATCGAATTTATTGGAATTGATGCGTTTTCACTAGACCGATTTTGACTTTAACCACACAATAATGCTCCAATATTCCATGGATTTTTAATGAGACGACCCATTGCTATGGATTTATTATAAATCAATTGCTATAACTTATAAGTAAAGAAATAATCTTTCTAATAATAGAAAGAAGGGTTTATCGCGTGTTAATAAATTAAATTATTCATCACAGATATGATATTAGACATTGATATTTATATACTCGTACTATATTATAAGACGTATAGGTACATTTTTTTTGTAAAAATTTTTAAATCTACCGATAAATAATGCAGTAGCACTGTACATTTCGATAATAGTTCCTGTGGTTTTAACAAATTTCATTAATACCATGGGCGTCCCCAGGGGGGGGGGCAAAACGGGGCACTTGCCCCCCCTTAGAATTTAAATTTGTTTTCCAAAACATTATCTGTAAAGCGCTAATTTAATAAATATAGATTATTTTAATATGTAGGCGTGTAGAAAAAAAATGTTCTTTCTATAAAATGTATAATATAATACCATAGATTAAATATACTTAAGTATACTTAATCTATGATAATACCTAAGTGTAATAATGATGTATTATAAATAAAATGAAAGTATAAAATGTCTAGAGAAATCTTCATTTATTTTTAAAATTAATTTTGCCTCCCTTAGAAAAATGTCTGGGGACGCCCATGATTAATACTATGATCGAATTAAATTTATTAATCGTGTATCTACATAGATTGCGTTTTCTTTATTTATACATTATGTATAATCTAATAAAAAAAAATGTTTAAAAATACAAATAAGTATTTGCGTATTGTAATAATTTGTTGGCTCAAATATTTTACCTATATGACGTATGTTTTAAAAACATTCCGTAAAATAATTCGACCAACTGCCTTAAATAATGAATGACGCATTATTGAATATTTAGCGATACGGTTTATTCGATCAAAACAGCTTGGTATGTAGTATGTACAATGTACCTATTACATAATATGTGTCATTTATTGTTCAAGATAATACCGTTCTATCGAAAATTCCTCGAGATATCGTGCATTTTTTACGTTCTATGCAAAAACTATGAATATAAAAATAAACTAGGTTTTTTTTTTCGTTGAATCTAATTGTTTTTGTAAGCTATACTAGTTTAAAAACACTCGTTACACAGCCGTAGCAATATGAGAATAAGTAGGATTTTGTAATGATTACTATTCTGTGTTCATAATTCACTATCTGTGGTTGCTAATATGAGTCAATTTTATACCATGTACATTACGAGTATATATCAATCTACAAATTTAGGACGTTATAAGTATCACTTTTACTATTTAAGTTTGTATACTGAGACGGCCAACCGGAATTATTTCAATCTCGCGCACTACCACCACTAAACAAAGCCAAATTTAAAATTTCAATTTACCAGCATTATTCATCAGTCACTTGTATCTCATCCGAGTCTTGTACCTCATAATTTTTAATAGTGTAGTTATTTGGATGCGCAAACCATCTGTGTTTTCTCGTAGCACGTTGTATTATACAAACGTAATAATTTTATGTCTACAAAAAATCATCAATTTTGATGTGAATGTATATTATTTATAGAGGAATTGAAAGAATTTAATTTCGAAAGTAAGTTCAAAATCTAATTTTTATGTAGTATAAACTTAATAGGTTTCAATAATTTTGCTATGCTAATTAAATATATTGCTAACAAAACTATCTAATTCTGTATTTTATTTGCGTATCTTGATTACTCTGAAAAAATATAATTACTGCTATAACCAATCTTTAAAAATTATCTAATTCTTTTACATTGTTGAATGCTTTTAGTGGACGACATATTTGTCGTCCACTACACAACGCTTTTATCAAATCAAGTTAGAATATAAAATAAATGTAATTTAAATACATTTTATATAATAATTGGATATAGGTTTGAAAATTATTTTTAGTAGAAAATTGGAAAACACCATTAGCAGGGGTGGATTGCACCGCCGGGAATTCGGGAGTTTTCCCGGTGGGCCGCTTCTTAACAGGTTGACCGCCATGAGTTTTCTTTCGGGTTACTCATAGCCGCCATGAGACTCTATTTAGAGTCTCGGCTAAGTTACTCAAAACCGTTATTGAGACTCTTTTTGGAATCTCAATGACTACACATGTTTATACGCTGATACTCCGAATAGAATCTCAGTTGTCACGGTTTTTATTGCAGAAACGGATTCTACAGTGTGACCAACATAATTTGGTGTTTATAGCAAACGTTTATCTTTATTTGTTAATTTTTAAATTAAATTTATTGACAACAATGATGATACCAATGAAGTTTTCTGGTCATGTTTGTGTGGTGGTTTAACCATGTTCGTGGTTTTAGTTTTATGTTATGATATTATCTAACTATTCCAACTTGTATATTATCATAACTACAACTGATAATATTCACCTTGATAATAATATGATAAACTTAAAATTAATGAAACGATAACGATTTTTTTTTTTAAATTCTGGTTTATTTTACCATTACTGTTGTGGTTGTCTGTTGGTTTACTTTAAAAATGAATGCACAAGAAATAAATGAATTAATCGATTCCGAATTCGAGGATTATCTTGATGACTCGGACGACGATCCCACTTGGAAATCACCCCACGATGTTAATTTATCTAGTAAGTGCCTGTACATTATTATACATCATAACCCAAATTTTTTGTTTTTAGTATCCATATTTTAATATTATTTTACATTATGTAGATGAAAGTGATTCAGAGTCTGAAGAAATTAAAATAAATCGTTGTTTGTTTCCAAAAACTACTCATCTTAATGGTAATTATATTACTTGAATTGTACAACAGTTGAGCTTAATTATTTATTATTATTTCATTATTTAGCTGAGCCTCGGGCTATGGATGTTGATGCTTATGACTCTGGTAAATAAAAACTAATTCTATACATAACTTATACTGTTTTATAATTATTGTACATTTTATATATAGAGATATCTCACATTAGTGACTCTGAAGATGAAATTACTGACATACACAACCCGCCTGTACGCCAAAAGAAACATACAAACCCAGAATCTGAACCAGATCGTCAGTGGAGAGTCGATGACAAAGTTACCAATGCATTTATATTCAATCCTGAAAATGAATTAACAGGTATAAATCCAGATTTATTTGATTGCATGATTGATGGGTCCCCACTTGATTTTTATAAGCTTTTAGTTAATGATGAAATGATAGAGAAAATAGTTATAGAAACTAATAAATATGCAGTCCAGCAAATTAGTAGTAAACATATATCACCTCATTCCCGTCTTACTAAATGGAGAGATACAAATATTATTGAAATGAAACAATTTTTGGGAACCCTAATTTGGACAGGTTTAGTTCAATTGCCATCATATGAACTATATTGGAGCAGTTCAGAAATTTTTAAAACTAAATTTGGAACTATCATTAGTAGAAATCGTTTCGAAATTTTGCTACAGATGATTCATTTTGCTGACAACTCACAAATTGATAAAAATAATCGCTTATTTAAACTGGGAACTTTAATAGATGATGTAATGTTAAATTCAAATATGTGCATGAAACCGGGTAAATCTTTTTGTATTGATGAATCTCTAATAAAATTTATGGGACGATTATCATTTAAGCAATACATAAAAAATAAAAGGAATAAATTCGGAATTAAGCTTTTTAAATTATGTATTCATCCCTGCTATACACTAGCTGTGAAGGTGTATTGTGGAAAAGAAGCGGCTCCTGATTTTAATGTTGGTTCCAAAATTGTCCAAGAATTGTCAGAGCCTTTTTTAAATTTTGGTCGAACACTTGTAGTGGACAACTGGTACACTAGTGTTGAACTTGCTGAACTTTTAAACAGGCAGCAAACACATTTAGTTGGCACTTTAAGAACCAACAGGAAATCTAATCCTAAAGAAGTGACAAAAAAAAAATTAAAAAAAAATGAAATTGTATCTTTGAGGAGTTCATCAAATATTTTAGTCTTAAAATGGCGCGATAAACGAGAATTGTGTATGATCTCTTCTGAACATGATAGTGAAATGGTGGAGGTGTGTGTTCGAGGTAAAACCACACTAAAACCAAGAGTTGTGTTAGACTATAATGAAGGTAAATCTCCAATAGATTTAGCAGATCAAATGAGTTCCTATTCAAATCCATTGCGTCGTACTGTAAAATGGTACAAAAAAGTAGTATTAGATACACTTTTGAATATTGCGGTCGTCAATGCTCATGTTTTATTTACTCAAGTAACTAATAATAAGATATCAATAACTGATTTTCGTACAACGTTAGTAGAAAGTCTTATCACTCAAAATATTGAACCAGAACCTATATCCTATAGCCAAATAACTACAATTAAACATAAGCTAATAAAAGCCTCAAAAAGTAGGTGCCATAAATGCTATAGCATAATGGTAAAAGAAAAAGGTAGACAACATTCACAGAAGTATTCCAAAAAAACTAGTACAAAATGCGAGGGTTGTGACAAATACTATTGTGTAGACTGTTTTTTTGAAGATCACAAAGTTGTACCAATATAATTTATTTGTTTATTTTTGTTTGTTATAAAAAATAGTTCCATGATCCACCAAAGAGATGACAAAAGTTTTTACAGATCTACTCTTAAAATAAGAAAAAGTTATTTATTAAAATTTGTTTTATGTTATTGTTATAATTATTAATTATTACTATAAGGTTGTTCACCTAAGGAAAATGTTAATTCTTAAATTTTTTTTTTATGAAATGAAAATGTTACTTTTTAAAATTATTTTTATCTTTTTGTTAAAATATTACTTATTATTCTTATAAGGTAGTTCACCTAAGAAAAATGAAATTTATTAATTTTTTTTATGTGGTTGTTATAATTATTTATTATTACTATAAGGTTGTTCACTTAAAGAAAATGTTAATTCTTAAATTTTTTTTTTATAAAATGAAAATGTTATAATAACTCTAAATTGTGTATTGTGATATGAAAAATTTTAAGAAAATGTTACTTTTTAAAATTATTTTTATCTTTTTGTTAAAATATTACTTATTATTCTTATAAGGTTGTTCACCTAAAAAAATGAAATTTATTAATTGCATATTAAATATATGTTTAACAAGAAAAATGTTTCTTTTTAAATTTTTTATTATGTTTTATGTAAACCTGTAACCTCAAGTTCCTAAAAAATTTTATTCTATAATCAAATATCCTAAATTTAATGGAATGACAATATTTTTATTTTGAGATTCCATTTGGTATCTCAGTTTGTTAGGAACAATCATCAATTTCTTTACATGTTACTCACCACCGCCACGAGACTCTATTAAGGGTCTCAACTAGAATTTGTCCAAAATTATTGTAAATCAGTCATATAAGTGATACTGAACCCATATTTAAATTTTCAGCAAAATCCAATCATTTTTTTTTTCAAATCAAATTTGAGTTATCACATTAAAAATACCATGGCGTTAGGGAGTAAACTAGTGAGACCCCAAAAAGAGTCTCATGGCGGTCAACCTGTTAACATAATTATTTTAAAATAGTATATTTACGGCAAAATGATGATCAAAAAAATATCAATCATCATGCGTTTATTAAAATTTTTAACATCAGTAAACACAAATTTATCTGTTTGCCGGCAATAACAAAATATTGAACATGTAGATTGTAATAAAGATAAGATACGCTCACCAGCGTCTAAACAATTTGGAAAAAGTAAAAATAGACTCGTGGCGGCGGCATTGGGGCATTGGGGCATTGGGACAGTAAATAGTAATACATGCAAGTTGATATAAACGTGGGATATAAATGTGTGCTGAAATATTAATTATTTTCCAAGATTTATTTTTCTTTTAGTGGTTACCTGCAGTGCCGTCTTAAGGCATGGGCCCATAGGGCCCGGGCCCGGGACCCCGAAATTTGAAGGGTCCTAAATTTACATAGATTACATTATTTACTGGATATCATAATTTTACATTTTCTTAAAATGTTTTTAATATAAATCTCGAACGAAAAAATTTTAAAATTAGCTTTGTATCAAAATAATACAATTTGATTAATTTCTAAATTTTAAAGTTATTCTTGGTACACGTTCCACGTATATTATTTTGACGTGCGCTGTGTTATCGGTAATTTCGATTTGTTTACCCAGAAGTATTGCGAGTGCTATTTATAAATAATATGAAATATCTTATCTTATAAGCTGTGGCGTCGACGGCGACGCCATCAATCGTTATTGTTGACTGACAGTCAAATTATAGCTGATTCACACAATTGGGGAATTAGCATAAGATAATTTTGTGAGAACTATCTGGCGAGTGGCAACTAATCCGATAAAAATTGAAGACTGATATTGTTACTAGAATTTTATCAATTCATAATAAATTTCATAAAATAATCTTTTCAGAATATTTTGAGTTTATATTCTTAATACAATAATATAAATTCGATGTTTTTATTACATTATTAATAAACTATTCAGATATCATTTTTCATTATACGTAATTACAATGATATAATTTCATTGATGTTTTAAAATTGTTAATATTATGATGTTATAAATATTTTCCTACATTATGTCATCAAAATATTTTTAAACATTGTTAAAAATCATGTTTGTCCATTATTATAATTAAAAATATTCATATTATTACATTTATTTTTAAATCTGTTTTCCAATGTAGGAATATTAAAGCAACAATATGCAATCATATTATTAAAATATGTATTTTATCATATGGACACCTTATAGACCAGATATTGTTTTTCGCCTGAAATGGACTAGATTTGCTACTCAATAGTTTATGAATGGACACTATTCCAAGTTCAATTGCATTATTATATGTAAATCATAGGGCCCAATTTATTTAGTTGTGCCACCGAGTATACGCGCATATTAAAATTAAAAAATAAAATAAAACCATTACTATTTTGTTCTTCTACGATGCTTATGTAACACATGGATAATACAATATGGTAAATATCATGATAATAATGTTTCAATAATAGGTAAAAAAGAATAGTAATTATTCAGAGTAATATACAAATAATTTCAATAAACATGTACTTAAATAGTAATAAATAATAATAATAATAATGTTGCCTCGTTGGCACAACCGAAACATTAATAAGTTGGCTGTTTGACACAATCGGAATAAAAAATAAATGAATCATATTATTATTATATTAATAAACCTTACCTCAAGTATAGGTTTGTTTGTGGCGGCATCGCAATACAATAATGAACGAATGAGATGCACTTATTGTGGCTGGCCCGCTTTAAACGATCGTGATGTACGCACAAATCGAAACGTTGGAAAATGTTGCGCGAAACGTTATCAACGAACATTAGTGTTATATTTTTACCATCCGAGCCGTGGCCGTGACTCGCGAAACACGGGAAAAAACCATATAAGACTATAAGAGTGTGTGAACCTAATATAGACGACTTGGCGACGAAAGCGACGCGCGTAATGGTTTTTATCCGTTCTCGTTATTAATATTACTCGGCGCCGAAATGAAACTCATTTCCAAAAATCGTATTGACGACAACGCGCAATTTATCAGTTCCATCGCGCGTTATATAACAGCGGTTTAATAATAATATATAATAATAATTAGTTTTGCATAACGCGTCGGTGGGTCGTACAATCGTACTTATTCATTTCATCGATATAATATTATAATTTATAACACATTATCACTAACCTCGGGCCGTCGTCGAACCCATTGACGACCGTTTTCATTCGGCGGGCCCGAAACATTTCACAACGTATTCGTGCTGGTACACTCGAATAAAAACACCACGGAACGATTATTCACAACTCGCGCGAACCATGATATTACCATAATTCGTTTGTTTTTGGCGAGCGGTAAAATTCACAAGCCGTTTTGGCGAACGGCGGCGACGCAGCACCGCGACCGCGACCGAGACGGAACATATGCTTAACACCGAATATCGATAGCACAAACGGCGGTGATCGCACCAACCACGGCGAATACGATACGAAACGGCGACGACGTCAAAAAACGCACACTCGAAGCCATTACCGGCTTGGATTAAACGTCGTCCGAGCCTCGACGGAATCGTTAAAACTCCGGAGGCGACGGCCATTACACTCGCGTAATGGATCGCGCACCGGACGCGACGGCGGCGATACGATAGGAAAAATACGGTGAACACCGAATATCGATGGTACGGTAGTATTTTAGCGACGAAATAATTTGGTTGCGCCCACGCGACCGCCGTGAGACGTGCGATTATTCGTCGATAAATACTATTACCATCGCCGCGAAACGAAATTTTGAAACCGAGAAACGAGACAATGGCGGTCGGCATAAAATTCTCGAAACACGAACCCGTTCGGAGAACCTCCAGACATTAGCGCGAACCGACGAAGACTGAAACGGAAGGGAAAACCAGTAGCGCCGCCTCGGCCGAAACGGTTGGAAAAACGAACAGCCAATGATAATTATTTACTAATTCATGGAAAGTAATTTGTTTTTTTAACGGTCGTTTTTTTAAACGACCTCCGGACGGACGACCGCGACCGCGGTATCCAGAGTTCTGTCCGAAGCGCACGACCACGTCGTCGTCGTTCCGTCACGGCGGCCACGCGACCACACGGCCACGGTGGCGGAACATTCACGTGCCGCGCGTCGCGTTTCATATTTTAATCGGAAACGGAAAATTCAAGTGCCGCGCGGTACGCGTGCCGTTCGCGTGATTCGCGCCGCCTGCAGTGTAGTGATAACTCGTCGTTATCGGCATTTTTACCGAAATAGGTTTTCGAATAAAACAACCCTCACCCCGAAATCATTTAAACACTTGCCAAGTGGATTTGATTTTGATTGACGTTTTCAATTTTCCCTTAGGGGTTGAATTTTCAATAATCCTTTCTTAGCGGATGCCTGCGTCATAATAGCTATCTTCATGCCAAATTTCAACCCGATCCGTCCAATGGTTTGAGCTGTGCGCGTATAGCACAGTCAATCACCTCACTGTTTTATATATACTATTACTAACAATATTGAAATATTCTAAAAATGATTGAAAATTCAGAAAACAGTGGTTAAATGATGTTAACAAAATTAGAAGGATTACCTATCATTAATTACAAATTAAAAATATTTTAATAAGACTTACACCATAGATTAAAAATTATATATATAAATATTATGTATATTTAATCTATGCTTATACTTACTATATTATTTCTCAAAACCACTAAGTTTATTCATATAAGACTGAAATAAAACTAATATTTAATTGAAACAGAATAAACATAATAAAATATGGTTCTTTATACAAAAAAAAAACAGTTATATATATATGTGTGTGTGTGTATGTAAATATATGCGTCATAATATCATGAGCTGAATTCAGCACTTTAGCACTAATCTAGTTCATTATAAAAAGTGATCAGAATCAGTTTATTATTTAACGAAAAAAAATTAATATGAGTTCTTCAATCAATAAATTTATATTAATTTCTCTAATAATATACAATGTGATCGAGAACATTCGTTCTGATGGTAATCATACAATTTAACCACTTAAATGATGTTTCATGATTTTGTTTGGTATCGAAAATTTCTAGCAAACATTTTTATTTCTGTTTGAGTTTTAAATTTAAATAATTAAAATCTATAAAAAATCTAAGTTTTTTTCAATAAATTTAAATTTATTAATACATTTTTACTATAAGATTTGAAATTAATAATAATTATATAATTATTTGTCTAATTATAGAAATTGGAGGTAAGTAAAATTAATAATTACCTATACTGGTAAAATGTGTTAAAAAGGTGACATATATTCTCTTTGTGGATCAAACCTATTTTAGTTATATATATGTACATGTTGTCCCATGAAAATGAATACTATAATAAAGCGTTTACGGTTATGAAAATGAATTAGCCTGATATTTTAATCTAGATAATTTAATTTAGTCGATCCTCTGGGATTACTTTGTGTGAACTATTGAATTAATTTTTATGAAAATAAATGATTTTTATATATTTAAATATAATTACAGTATTATTTTTTAATTATAAATCTATTTGATTGTTGAAACATTTGTTAATATTTTTTTATTTTTTATTTTCATGATGTAAGTAATTTCTTTTCTGATATATCAAATCAGATTTTATATAATTAATGATAGTGGACTTGATGTATATGATTGTTAATAAAATTACAATATCTATTTTTTACTATATGAATTACTTGGGTTCATCCTTGAAAAATGAATCTTTACCTATCTGTTACGTTAGCTTGCTATGCAAAACTCTACATGAAACTTATATTTATTTATTTTATCAATGAAAATTCTGTTGCAAATTTTTATGTCGCAAATAAAAAAATTATTGGTCAGATCGAAGATTTCAATAGCTTTAAACTTCTAAGCAACCCTGATCATTTTACAAAAAAACCGAAAGAAAACAACATTCATAGTATAAATATATTAATATATATATATATATATATATATATATATATAGGTAAATAACAAAATGTTTTACTCCCAAACATAAATTGACTACAAATTAAAAATAAAAAAGTTGTCACATAAATACGAAACAGTAAAAAATAATTATTTCTAGTAAATAAATTATAATTATTAATTCAATTTTTTTCTAGATTGTGTATGTAAGTATCTATGTAATACATTTTTTCATTTTTAAAATTAAATATGAATTTAAATATAAATGTCACTAAAATAAATAATAATATTGCGTCACAGTTTACATCATACCCTGATATCATAAAATAAACAGTTAATAATTTACATCATTGATCTGTTTGACTTTCAATATTTCACTGAAAACAATTTTTCATAGAAAAAATATAAGAATATAAATATAAATATACATTACAACCTCTCTATAACAGACCCTCTATTAGCCTTGATTCTCTTTATAACGGAATGTCTCTTTAAATATCAATAGTCCCGGTTTAAATAATATATGAAATTGACCTCTCTAAGATGGATCCTCTACAATAAATAATTAAATTAATAATAATAATAAAAATAAATAATTTACGTTGTAAGATAAATTAACCTAGAAGATAATTTTTTTAACACATACGTATGTACATTCTTAAAACTTCAATCTTTTTCTACCTCTCTATAACGGAAAACTCTTTATGACGGAAAAATTTGTTGGTCCCAAGGGATTCCGTTATAAAGAGGTTTTACTGTATATATATATATAATATATATTATATAAAATTAATTATTGTGTTTTCTATGAGGATAAAAAATATTTTTTCGACTCCCGTATCTCACCCTTTTATTCATTTTATAATATCGATTACCTATTTGCGTTTGGATAAAACATTGATGAGGATCGTGTATGTTAAGCCGTTATCTATAAATCATTGATTTTTCATTACATATAAGTTAGATTGTATAATAATAATAAAGTTTGAAATAATTTATTAAATAGCAACTATTAAAACACATTTTAATAGTGAGTATAATAGTTTATAATTTACTAATTTTTAATCGAATTACATACTAGATATTAAAATGTTTTAATATAATTAATAATTTTAATTAGTTGAGATATCAAATACAAACATGTATATGATATTGATTGACTATTACATTATAACTTTTATTATTATTATAACTCGTCCATACTTCATAATTTTATTGACTTAATTAATTTAATTTTTTTGCATTTAGGGTGTTCGAATTGCAATAGTAAAATTGATGATTTTATCAACTTTATATTTGAAAAAGAATGTACGTAAATAACAAGAAAGATAATAACATAATGTTTTATACCAAAAATGTTAGTAAAATAATTAGTAAAACTAATATAATAATGGAATAATAAATAATAATTTATTTTTGGTTTCATAATGATAATTGTTCTAAAATAGCATAAAGTTCTATTCACATTAATATCGAAAAGGGTACCTAGTTGACAAGAGAGAATTTCTACTATATTTCATATTTCATATATAAGAAAAAAAATATATATTTGAATTGTTAACAATCGATATTGAGTGGTTTTTAAAATGTGAAATCCTCATACTCATGATGATTAGATAATTTTATTGATAACTCGTTCACTCCTAAAACAAAACACTACATCTAAAATTCATTTGTTAGATAATAATAATAAATTACTCATCTATGACTTATCTAGCAAAGAACACTGCAGACTGCAGTTGAGAAATTGGACATATTATATAATAAATACTAGATAGATTACCAGCTTAAAAGGGTCACTATTCAAATTTTCTCAGTAGAAAAATAATTTCAACTCATAGAAAAACTGAAAAAATAATTTAAAAATAATCTTAGATTTTTTCCAAATAATTATTCTATTTTCAAGTATGGAATAGTTTTTAACAATTAAATGCCAATATATTTAATATTGAAAATTGTAGATCATTTATTTGGCGTCAACATTAATCATTGACTTGTACCTTAGACCAAATTCCATTATTAAAATTGTCTCACTGAGTTTTTAATTTATAATTCCCCTTTTATATGACAATTAGCTTATAGCATACCGACTAGCATTTGTAAGTGTATTTTGTTTCAAGTTCTATAATATCTATGATTAGTGATTTGATTTAAATACAATGTATAATCGCTAATTGAAAAAACTCCGCACACGTTATAATTATTTAAAAAAGATTAAATTGGATATCTATCACACTTAGCTATTCACTTTATTAAACTAATTATATATCATTTATATTTATCGTATATAAAAATATTTTGTTTTTTTTTTGTTTTTTGAACGGAAACAAACATTTAAACATTTAAAATTCTCGCATAGTTTTTATGAATTTTAACGATCAAAACGATTTCTTAAGAAAAAAATTGACTCTTATAGCTATTTAAATGTTTGATATTTTTACTCGTAATTTTTGTCATGTTTTTATTACTCACCAATGTTTGTGACTTCAAAAATATTTTTACCTCCAAATGATTAAATGAATACTATAATAATTAGTTAAATTACTCAAATGATCTCAGTCATATTAATTATTTTATAACTATACTTATCTGTATTAAGGGAAATTCAGATATAATTATTTATTAAGAACATTTGTGTTAAATGTAACGATAATTTGTATTTCATGTTTTTTACAGTGACATCCCCATAATTTTGTTTGCGTCTATTTTTGAAATTACACAAATGAACAATAAAATAAAGTTTATAAATAAGTGTCTAAGACACTCCCCCCCCCCTAAAAAAACAAACGAAACAAAACAGAATTCAAATATACTGAATCTTTGCAGAGTTTTAAAATATTTCTAATTAGTAAATATACGATCATGTATATTAGTTTTTCAATGCTGCATTATTCTTTCGTCGGTTAATATTTTATTGGCAATAAATCTGCACCACAAATTTGTTGTAATAAATCGTTTACATTAAATATCTATAATTACCAGCTTTTTAGATGTATATTATAGGTGACAAACTTCTATACCTATAAATGTTCTACTATAATTATCTGTATTATAGTGTTTCCTGGAGATAATGAAAAGGGTAAGAAGTACAATTATTATTGTTATTCAATATCATACTAAATATTATGACACCCGGAAAATTTGTTCGGTTGCCATAATACCATGAGCATTTTAATTGGCATTTTAATGAGTTGTAGGAAATCAAAAAACAAATTCGATACATGTGTAATATTGAACAAATACGCAATTCGTATCACAAGTACTTTTGATACGACTGCAGCGTCTAAAAAATAAAACTGTCAAATTTAATGTTGTGTACACAACATACTACATATATTTCATGGCAGCGACATAATAACGTTTACCATTTGGAGTTTTGTGAAACATAATTTTGACCTTTTGACAACATATTGAAAACATGAAAACATGTTTGATATTTAATCTGTTAGATAACCAAATAAAGAAAAAAAGTACGTAAAGTTATTTTATTTTTTTTTTTAATATCATAATGTAGAAACTGTATTTCACCACGTATAAAATCTTTAATAAAAATAAATTATTACTTATCGTAAATAAAATATTACATGTATAGTTTGTGGTAAAATGTCACATTAAAATAACTTGGTAAAAATACTAAAATATTTTGATGAAAAGTTTCAAATAGAGAATTTACGAATCAAAAAAATTTTTGTAAGTATACATTAAAAGCTAAAAGCCTTCTAATTTTAAAATACGCAATGTATTTTATTTAGTTAGTAAATGTTAACCACTTTTAACCCCCTTAGAGGTTGAATTTTCACAAAAATCCTTTCTCATTCCACATTAAGAGTTTTAGATAAATCACTATTCCCAATTTCAAGTTCATACGTTGTGTAGTTTTTGAGAAGTAGCGATAAATGAGGATTTCATATATCCATATATAGATGTTGATCATACATTCTACATTCTATATAGATGTAATTCACTAAATTTTTTTTTTTTATTCATTATAAAGGATTAATTAAAATCAATTCACCACTTGTATATACGTAATATATTGTACATAATATATAAGTGGGGGGATGGCATCTCTCTACTTATTATAATTTACAATTGTCATCCCTCCACTTATTTTATCCAAAATAATACATCCCCCTTAATTATATATAAAGATTATTGATTTATATTAGTGTTTTTCATAAAAATTGTAATTATTAAAATATATATAAAAAATGTCTTAAAATAATACTGTGATGTTTATTATTTTTATTTTGATATGAAACAAGTATTTTTAGTACTTTTAAATATGCAGGCATCCCTCCACTTATTTTCAGCCACTTCAACCACTGTATATAACTTTTAATCTTAATTCTTGATATTAATAATTATTATTAATAAATTTTATATTCAGAATTTTAAAAGGTTTTAAAATTGTTGAAAATTTTTTTTTTTACACAACCTTAAAATTGGTATAAACAGAGTTACAATTTGTTTCAAAGCCATATTACTAGTACAATTATATTTTATTGTTGCATTCTGAAATAATAGTATCATAGGTTTCATATAAGTCTTAAGTTTACACGATTGTTTTTGTGATAGATACAACTTTTAAAAACGTATGACATATCATACATATTCATGTACATCATTTTTTTATCCGTAGAGTAATACAACGAAAACAATAAAAAATCATCAAACTCGTCAAGGCCCTAATCAGTATTAAAACTCATCATGACTTGATAATTAGTACCTATTTAAATTTGTTATCGATTAATAACATAATAAATATGTTATTTTTTAGAATTTTAAAAACTTAACTATAATAAAATACATAACTTGTAAACAAATTTAAATTAAATTTATTTATAAAATAAAACTAAAATAATAATTATTTGTCGACAATATTTTAGCTCCGAGACCATTGAATGAAGGTACATTGACTTGAACTAAAATATTATTTTGTCAATGAATAAAAGATTGTAAAAGACCAACAAAAAATCGAAAATTAAGAAACAGGATGTGTTGTAATTAAATGAAATTATATATAATTATATATTAAAATATATTTGTAGTACAAATAGTATTTATGAATCTGATTAATTGCATAAAAAGAGTAAAAACCAAACATTTCTCCTCGGCTTAAATTCTATAATGAATGAATTATTTATTTAGGTGTCGTAAAAGAATTTATAATATATTTATTCAAATTACTTGTACATGGCATAAGGAGTGGTGCATATGGAACAAGTGAGTCAAAATAGTATAAATTTCTGGGAATTATAAAAAATCGAGTAAAAATGAAATTGTCATTTTTTTCAAAACCATATAATCGTTATGTTTTTCAATACCACATAATTATAAATTAATAACTAGAAAAGTTAAACGTAAGCATTTACTACTAGTCTTCGTGCAGAATCTATTTTTGAAGGTGTGATTTCTATCGTTGTCACTGTTACCCCCTTCTGGGCGTATTAAAATTTGATTTGCCAAAGGCAGCTCATCATTTTTTAAAATTCATACTCATTATTATTTTTGTACAATTGATATCTTTAGGAAATATTTATATTTATAAGTTTAACAACAAATATGATAAATAATTTAAAATATAATTAACGATAAAACAATACTTATTATACATTGAAACAATTTTTATTGGCGCTTGGATGAGTGATTTTGGAAAATCTAGAAAGGAGGTGGAGTAAAAACGTTTAAAAGTACTAATGGAAATGTTCAATACCAATAAATACGAGTACATTATAAAACAATACAGAATTTCATTTATTCACTCAGAGCTATTATTTTATTGACTTTTATCTTACACCAATATATCTTTGTTGAAAAAATGTTTGGAATGAACATTATTATTACGTTTTATATTATCATTTGTTATTGCTAACTAAAGTAATCTCCACGTCATCTGCAAATGTTTCGGACAATTGTGTAATGTTTATTACATCAGTAAATCAAAATATTTTTTTCCTTGGTAAATAGTAGACAATGTATCTATTGTACATAGATATATATTTATAGACTGTCTTTATAGGACATATAGAATATGACATAACAAGTTATGTGTCAACTTGGTTAACTTAATAAATTAAAGTGATTAATATTTACAAATGATGATACTGAATACATGAAAAAAAATCTTCTTATTATATGCATATATAGATGAATTGTTTACACCTGACAAATATTGTCACTCTCGTAAGTACATTTGATATCAACAGTTTTCATTCAATTATTGCAATTTAAATAAATAAAAAACTCAAAATTCTACCCATATGCTTGTACCATTGATAAGAGTGTTTCCGAAATTTTGATGTTTAATGTAAATTTAACGACATATTACATATCAAGTTTAGTATATCTAAACTGTACTTCGATTATTTTCTTTTAAATGAGAAACAAATAAAGTCATAGAACTTATAAAATGATAAGTCATACATAATTAGAATTTTTTACCTACTTACAATATTAACCATAATATAAACCTGTAAGAATATATTATTTTATCAAATATCATAAAACCTTTTTTTTTTATTAGAGTTAGTAAAACAATTAAGTAAGTACATTAATTTTCATATCTTATATAAATAAATAAAAAAGTCCAAACCACTTTAAACTCACATCATAAATTTTAATTAACTTTGGTTTCAAAAAATATAATTTTTTAATATATTTTTTATTATTTAAACATTCCTACATTTCTTCCACCACATTAATGTTACAATAACAAGGCTGGGCATTAACGCGTTCATATGTTTAAGTTAAAAAGTAAAGCTAACTAAAAATGTTAACCCAATAAGTTTATTCAATTTTATGATCATTTTTAATGAACACAAGTTAATTTAACATTTAAACAAGTTAAATTAAAACTCTATGTTCCACGTAAGATATAGTACATGAACCAACAAGTTTGTCCAGCTTTAACTAGTTTATTAATATTGCTTTTATTTTAATCTAGATCAAAAAAGTGAGTTTTATTCCAAATTACAATATTATGTTAAAAATTTTTTTTTTTTTTATGAGGTTTTTCATTAAATTTCTGTCAAATGATTTAGTCTATATGTTATAATAACATAAAAAATTAAATATTAACTGATAACTTATAATAGAATTATTAATAAGATAACTTTTCGATTTTCAAAATATTTTAATGCATTTCATGCAAAGATTGGTGCAAACAGTATTTTATTTAATAATTATTTATCAGTATACACATACAGTAACTATTAACTAATTTTTATAAATCATTGAAAACTCTAAAATTTCAAATTAAGTTTTGTTAAAATACAAAAACCATTTTATTTTCAATCAAGAAGACCTGAACATTGTTTTTAAGACTTTTCATAAGTTTCTCAAACTTCCATACTATTATGTAAAAGTGGATAAGTCTCAATCAGCTTTTATGAACGAATGAAAGTTTAATTTTAGCAAGGTATATAAATATATTCATTTTTAAAATGTACGGAATTTTGATAAGCACAAAAAACATTAAATTTATAACAGCTGTAAGTGAATCTGTTTTCAACGGGTATATATACATTACATTAATTTTCAATCTAGCTTGTATAGGTGAGTCTTATTCTATAGTTGTACATTGTGATATTTAAATTTAAGATTTTTTAATTATTTTAAGTTTTGATATTACTATCATTGAGTATCATTAAAATAATTAAAAAAATCATTAAATTAACTCTAAAGAAAATCTAAATTTTTTGTTTTTTTTTTTATAATTTATACTAGTTTATTTAACAGTAATTAAATATAATGATTATACCAATATATTATAATATAATATATTAATCATACAAATTGTTATAATGTCCAATTTTTGTGATGAAATTAAGTCATATATAAACAAGATCAAACACTAACCCCAAAAAACTTAAATCTATTAGACAAGAAAAATAACTAACACTTTTAATAACAATTCTTCTACAAACAAATCCCTTCTCATTTTACAATTTAATGCTAATGGATTAAAAACTATGCTCACGAACTTGAAGCAGCACTAAACATTAAGCGAATAGATATTGCGTTAATCACAGAAACTCACTTCATTAAATACTCTAAAACATACATTCCAGGATTTAATTTGATCCATACAAATCACCCAGATAATACTGCCCATGGAGGTACAGCCATTTTTGTTAGATCGTCTATCATATTCTAAACTCTTCCTAGCTTTTCACAAGAACACTTTCAAGCTTGTTCAATTCTAATTAAACTAAATAATATTCCATTTACTATCTCTTTACGAATTAAAAATTTGAACATTCATCTACATATAAATGTTGTATTTTATTGATTTTTAATTATAAAACATTATTAGAATTTTCTTTATTATTTATATCAATGTATTAATGAATACAAGAGTACTAAAAAAATATTATTAATTTGGATGCGAATATCTTATTTTTGTAGATAAATTGAGATATTTCAATTTCGAAAGTAAGAACTAATTATATTCTTAATACTGTACAAACTTACAATCATAAAATTATTTTATTTTAATTTATATTATTTATGTATTTAATAGTTTTAATAAATTATTTTATATATTTAATTATCATAAAAGGTTTTAATAATTTTGATATGCAAATGACATACGTTGTAAATACAAATTATCTGATTATGTATTTTATTAATTTATTAATACATGTCAATTCCTCTAAAAGAATAAACTTGATGCAATAACGAATTATTACAAATTATCCTTCACTTTGTTGAATGTTTTTAGTGAATGACATATTTGTTGCAGTATACCAAGCTTTTTTTAGATTCAGTAAGTTATAAAATAATAACTTAATAATAATAAATCAAAGTGATTTAAATCCAAAGATATACTTTATTAACAATTTATAATTTTTATACATTGTGACCGGTTTTGACTACTACCCGAGTACTATGTTTATCCTATATTTTAAATTTCCATTAAAAATTAATCATTCAAATAATTTCAGCCATTTCAAAAATCAGTCACAAACCTTATTGATACATTAACAAACAAATTTCATATAATATTGATATGAAACTCAAAACATTAACAATAATAGACATCATAATTCGATTTTATCAAGTTTGATGGAAGTATCATTTTTGGAACGCTTGTTTCTAGAATTCATAATTCTCTTCAAGATACGAATGAATAACATTAACAGTTTAAATTTATATATTTACAGTTATAATTCATTAGAATTAGGTGAAACTAACTGATATAGATAATTATAATAATGAATAAATACATTTAAACGCTATATTTCATACATATGCAATAATTATTGAAAATACGCTTGTAGACTATTGGAAAAATACCAGTAGGTTTTTAATTTGAACACAATGTATATCACATGTAGAAATAAACTTTTATTACATCAAAACAGTAAATAGTTTAAAATGCACAATATTTTTAACTTTACAGAAATTATGAATAATAATATGGGTAATTTATTTATTTCTACAGTTTAATGATAGCAGCTCTGTGTACATGTACATTTTATTCTTTCATTTGAATTTGATTTTAATTTATTTTGAGATAATACATCAAATATGAACGAGAATATATAATTAATAACAAGCCGTTTATTTTTATAATTTAATTCAAAATCTTTTGTGTTAGGCTAATAAGTATTCTTTACACCACAGGTTGTATGTGTTTATCAATTATGATAAATTCAGAAAAATTATAAGTGTTTATTTTTGTTGATTGTTTAATTTTAAGTTTACTTTTCAGGTTATTTAAAAGAATATATTATGTACTTGGTTAAAGGATATAAGTATTTGGAAACAAGTAAGTACTATTGTATTTTAGTTTTAAATAACAGAAATTATATACAACAGGAATGTTTTTGATAATTTCATTGTTATAGTAAATTGACAATTAAGATTGTTTATTAGCATATTTTAAAATAGCGAATAATGTTTGATGATTAAAGTATGGAATTAAAAATAGCGTTACCTATTTTCTTGTACAAAAACCATTAATCATACATTTATACACAATGCAGTTTGTTATTATGTTTACGTTGAAAGCAAAGAAAGAGTTAAAAAAGAAAATCATTAAGTACCTTATTTCCATAATGTAGGTAATTAAACTAAGCAAAATCGTATGAAAAAATTTAAAGAATGCCAGTCTAAAATTATCATATTTTTGGATAATAATAATTTTAACAATAAAATAATTGTTACAACATTCTGTACATTTATAAAATATTATTATTAAATTATTTATACGCACTAAATTCCGAGTGTAAGGAAGAATTTATTGATTTTACCATGTGATACTTCTTTTGTATCTGTATAAAAAGAGTGCCGAGTATTTCTTCGATTAATCATTAATCGATATTTATTATTTCTTTGTCAAAAAGTAATTATTTTAAGGTCTTAAAATGTTCATCAAATATTTATATTTATATTTAAAAATTTTGAATTCATTTCAACATTTTAATATAGATTGTAATATACATTATAGATAATGGACTCTATTGGGGATCAGACATAAGCATTTACTGTAAGAAATATTTGGCAAATAAGCTGGTGAAAATTTCGGGATGAAATTCTGGATAAATCCTTATTAATTCATGATAAATTTTATATTATTATAAAAATTAAATTATTTTAATTTAAAAACATATTAAAAATTATGTTATTATTTATCTTTTTAAAGTATTTTAAGAATTGTCTTAAAATAATTGTGTCAAAATATTTGGTATTTAAAATATAATTTTTAATTAAAATAATATTATATATAATTTATCTTATCATACTTAAAACAATACTATTTTATTAATGTTTTAAAATCTTTATTGTTACCTATACTTTAAATAATTTAGTACCAGTCCAATATGCAACCTATACACAGCTATACATTGGCCTACACTGCATAGTAAAAATGAATAACTACTAAAGTACTAACTTATAATTATTAATATTTTTCTAAATTATATCATCAGATTATTTCTAATTGTTGCCAAAAATTATATTTTATTGAATATATATATATATTTTTAGGTAGAGATACCTTTTTTTTTTTTTTTTTTTTTTTCGCTTATGAATCGGTGGCCGGGCAGATACAGCCGTAAAGCAATACTTCTGCCCGACCACCATCATTTATTGTTAAATACACACTACTTAATGGGGGGGACTGGAGCAAATCTCCCCATGTCCCCCCCTTACAATTACTATTTTACATAAATGCCCAAACATTAATTTCCCCCATTTTTAAAAACAATAATTGTCCCCGGAGAAACCCCCGCTGCCACCCTGACCAACGTGGCGGCGACCGTCACACGGCCTGCCGCCTCGCCGCTCGCCTTCTCGCACGCCTTGACGGGGCTATCCCCTGCCGGGCCTGCCTCTCCCTCTCCGCGTCCTCCTTGGTGGCCATGACGCTGTCCGCGAAACGAACAACCGCCCCCCAGTTGGCCGGGTTCTCCAGCATTAAGGGGACCAGGCCGCCCGGATCGAATGGTCCGATCTGCTGGACTAAGCGCTCCCGGTCACCGTCAAACGCCTTGCAGCGGACGAGTGTGTGGGCCGCGCTGTCTTCCTCCCCGCCGTAGCCGTCGGGGGGTCCGCAGTGCGAACACCCCGATGACGGGGCGCGGCCGATCCTCCGGAGGAACCGGTTGAAACAGCCGTGCCCAGTCATCAGCTGGGTGAGGTGGAAGCTCATCTCACCGTGCGGTCGGTTGACCCACCGGCTGAGCAGGTCCGGGGGAATCAGGGACCGAGTCCACTCGCGGCCACTGTCCGCGGGCGGCTCCGAGTCCCGAAGCCTCCGGGCCCACTCCACCACCGTCCGATCCCTCAGTGAAGTGGAACCGGCCGGCGGTGTTGCCGTCACCGAAGTTCCCGGCGGTGGGACCCCCCTACCATCAGTCCCTGCCAGCCTCAACGCCCTTTTGGCCATAATAAAATGTCAACAATGTATACGTATTAAACCTACATACGTACATACATACATATAAATACATGTATAATTCAGTCGCTAAACATGTTTGAGTATAAAACTTCTATTTTAGCCTATTTTGTACGCCATATAAACAATATAATTTATGTATATGAATACACGAAACACAATAATAACCGTCACTGTGAAAACACTCATCCTCATGTGACGGTAGCTGTCGCATTACTATATAGAGTCTATATTATAGACAGTGCGATCATGACAGTACTGTCACCGTGTAAACGCGCCTTTTGTAATGAATCTTGCACGATTTCCACGGAATACATATGTTATATACATTAATCAATTTCGTTTTACATATTAACTTATTTCTCACCAGACGAGAAATTCGACACAGATATAACTCCAAAGATAGAGACCTATTTGTTGTCTTTATTAGCAGATAATAGGTATAAACTTTAAATAAACCTCGAAATCATATCATATGACGTTGAGCGTTTCGACACTATATTTTGCAATATTTTACTATTCTTCGATATAATTTTTCAACGCTCATATCAATAGATATATGTTTATTACGCACGTGAACTTTTATATATAGTAATTTCGCAAAGGTACTCACGGGACGTCCACCATCATGTCTTTCTCGGCCCGCTTTCACGTTTGATCTACGCAGCTGTTTTCGGAATTTCGATCACTTCACCCGCGTACGATTTTATTTCCATCGCGTCGACTCGAGCCGCGGTGGCAATCGGCGACAATCGATCGGAAGAAAAATGATCGCGCACTGACGGCCGATTAAGCGATTAACTAACGACGAAAAATTCGAGGAAAACACGACGACGACGAGAGACTAAACGGCCTACGGGCAACGGTCGCCCGAAGAAAAATAGCCGTGCTTCCAGCCGGTAACGTCTGTTCGACACTCGGTTAACGTACGTTTCGTCCGAGTACCAGTTCGTATACCGAAGTAAGAATGCAAGACGTGCAATCATATCTCGGACACTTGGATGAAAACACAGTATTGGCGGCCATATTGTTGGGGGAATATCGCTAGTTGTGATAACAATAATAGGACGAGTGTTTTGCATTTTAACGGTTGCTCGAGTGGTTTTTATAGAGTGAAGTGACGGCGGGAACCTCGTGCGTTTGGGCAAATGGCCTTTATACTCGCATAACGTCAGTATTTTATGAGTTATTATTTTTCAATTTGTAAAAAAAATTTTTTTTTTTTGTACCAAATTTTATTATTATTATCATGCACACACAATTTTTTAATGTAGAAAAATGGTTATAAGTTATAACCCATAAGTATGTAAAATAAATAAAAAAATAACGTAATAGAGAATTAATGTGTTTTGGTGAATTGATATATTTCATCGTTGTGTTGGTGTTACATTTTCGTTTGAATTATATTTAATTTTCGTAGGTTGGTACGATTTGCGAACTTCAAGTTCTCATCATGTTATCAATTTTCGAGAAGAGGCTACTTTTTAGCTGTTTACAATTTTACTTTAGTTTTCATTTTGTGTTCATACTGTTTGTACTGTTTATAGTACATTATAAAGTAATCTTGATTGTACATCTCCATATCAGTTGCAAAAGTTGTGTTTTTCGACTGACTATTTTGATAAATTTTAGTTTTGTTTTCTATTATAATTTCAAGTATTTAGGAAACAAATATGTCGTCTTCTCAAGGTAAACATATGCCAAAAGATACTCAAATTATTGTATCAATTATGAAAGATTTAGGAATATCTGATTATGATCAACAAGTTTTAAACCATCTTTTAGAATTTAATTACAGTAAGTACGATAATATAAAAACTAAACTCTTATGTCCTTTCTAATTAATATTTGTATTTACAAGGATACGCAACACTTCTATTAGATGATGCTAAAACATACTCAAACTTTGCAAAAAAAAAAAATGTTGATGTCGATGATGTCAAGATTTCTATACAATTAGCAGATGACGGGGTGTTTTTCAGACCACCTCAACGTGAAGTAAGACATTTAGGACAATTATTAAGCAACTTTGTCTTGTCAATAGAGTGTCTGATTATAGAACTACCAGTTGAGCGTATTATGACATCACAAAATCTTGTCTATAATTGCTAACATGAGAAAAGTTTTTTTGCAACCTTATTTGTTATTTTGATGATAAACTAATAGCAATAGTAATTAATACTCAATTGCCATGGCAAAGTTGTTTGATTATATTTTATATCCTAAGCTGTACTTAATATTATAATTTAAAAACAATGTTAAACTTTATAAGAATTATTTATCTTTTTATGTAAATAAATTTATTCAATTAAGACTTAAAAACTAAAATCGTATTTATCATTTTCATAGTGTTTCTTTCATTTTTTTTTTAATAAAGTAACATTAAAACATATTTTTGTGGAACTCACTAAACCTAAAACTTGATTAGTTGAATTTGTTGTGATTTCCTTAAAATTCAAATTGCCGCTAAGTGTAAGCTGTGGCCTCGTCTTGTTGAAACCAGACTTCTTCATGATTCCTAGCAAACTAAAAATGGCACATATACCATAATCTATCGATACCTCCTCCACCGTTGTATCATCACAACTCACACAGCGTTATCTCAAAATACGGGAGATTTTTATGCCGGATCCTGTATGAGGAAGGAATACAAATTACAAACACTAGTACACTGATATGATAAGTACCTAAATAATGTTGAAAAATAGCGTAGTACGTGTACTTTATATTAAAAATTAAAAATTTCTTTTTAAATTTAGACTTTTACATGTTTTATTAACCAACTGAACTTACTTTCTGGACTTAACTCGTATGTTATATTATATAGGTGTTAAAGGAAGCCTGTGAAGAGATAAATAAAGTGCCATTACCTCAATTGAGACCGTCTAATGGATTACGAATTCCTCATGATCGTTCTAACTTTTTACAAACTAATTACAAGCTTAGAAATGATTTGGTAAAAATTTATTTCTAATTTAACAAAAGTTTTATTTTATTAAACAAGTATTATTAAATATGTAAAATAATTAAAACTATTAAATATCTTTAATAATAATATAAATTAAATAAATAGGTCTTGCCTAAAGTATTGTAGTAAAAAAGTGTAACTATTAATATGGCTGGTTTTGAATAAAATTCAGCATCGGGGGTTTTTTTTACCTGATGATGAATTTTATTTAAAATTTAAAACCACCCGTTTAAATTTTTGCACTTTTTTATTATACTACTCCAAGCAGAATCTATTTATTTTATTTATGTTATTATTTAAGATATTTATTAGCTTTTAATAAATTATATTATATATTTTATGATACTTTATTATTATTATACGAGTATTAACCACTAGACATTATTTATTTTGTTTTATGTTTTTTGTTTTAATAATATTTTGTAATGTTTCACAAAAAGTATTCTGGAGGAAATTTACGTAAAACAGATACTAAAACAACAGCTGCAGAAATGTTGGAAGCATCCAGAAAAATGGGAGTAGGAGATAATATATATACAGAAGGTAATTAAATTTAAGAACATCTGAATTGCATATTAAGTATACATTTTATACAGTTTGCATGACATTACATTTTTAAAAAAATATAAGTATGAAGGTTTTATAGACTTCAGTACCATTACCTTTTAATATGTTTTAATTAAGCTTAATATCTAGTAAGAAAAGAACTATTAAGGTCTATAAATTAAATTTAAAAAATAAATCTAATTTTTTTCTATCAAATTATGTATTCTACAATGTTATCACTTTGAAAAGTATGTCTTATCTAACCAAATAACAAGTATAACCTAAAGAATAATATTTTATTGTAAGTTTGAAAATGTATTTGTGTTCATAATAGAACCAACTAATTTTCTATGATGATATTTTCTATTTTAAAATTGTTTTTATTTAATTTTGATTTTAAATAATATTATTATAGATAACAATATAATAATGATTGTGGAAATGGCTTAGATTTTTATTAAATATTCATATCATGATATAAATTATTATTTGGTTCATTTATTGGATAATGGATACTAAATTATCATAATATCATTTCCCAAACAACCAAGTTAAAATTTTAAAGTTTGATTTATGTATTATGTTTCAATTGCTTTTGTAACCTTGATAATTGAATATTCATCTGTAAATTTTAATTCTTATATAAAAATAACCTTTTAAGTTTAAAAATAAGAAAATGTTTATTCTTAATGATCAATCATTTTTAATGTATTTTACTTTACATATTTTTTACTGATGACTAAATTATTTAAATTTGTAAAATATGTGAATGTATAATAACATAAAACATTTAATTATAAGCTTAATAGTTTATATGAAAACTAAATCAATGTGTTAAAATAATTTTACTAAAATTTAATAATGTACGGTACTCTTAATTCTGGTCATGTCATGCCATTTATACAAAACCATTTTAAATTAAACGTGGTTGCTTCATTTTTTTTTATCAGTTAAATGCAATTTGGATGTAAACTTATATTTTATTTAGTTTTAGGAAATTTATTTAAATTTTTTTTGTCATATTGATAGCTGAACATATAATAAACACGAGTCCACGAGAAATAGATTATGATTTACATGATTATGAATCTACACGTACTGAAGGAATGCGAATAAGAGAAGAACTTATCCAAAGTGGGATTTATGGAGAACCTTTTGATGATTCAGCCCTTGATGAAGGTATGGCCCAAGTTCGAGCCGATTTTCAAATGTAATTTTACTACAAAGAAAACAGTTTATTATATATTTTTGGTATGATATTTATGAAAAAGTAAAAAAAAAAAATGTAAACAATATTAATTATATTCATTTTTAAATGTTTATTACAGCCAATATAACACTAAGCATATACGTGGAAAAATTTTAAATTCATAATGTATTGTTTTTACTTAAATCCGACTCTATTTTATTGTTTAAATCCAATTTATTTTATATTTTATTACATATGACCTAATATTTTTTTGTAATTTATGGTCATTGCATAAGGTGTTATTTTTCTGTAGATAATAGAAATTAAAATTATTTAAATAGTTAATATTATATTAATATTAAAATACTTAAATAAATTCTAATTGATAGTACACTGTTTTATACTTTTACTATTATAAATAGGTACTAAAACTTTTACTAAAATTATTTGCAGATGTCTCATTTGTTAGACTATTAAAATTTTAAATTTTATAAGCTTAAGAAAATTCATACTATTTGATATAGGAAAATGTAATAAATGTTTGAATTTCCGACTAGAATAGATATGAAAATTTGTTAGACCAATGATCGATTGAACTAATCCTAAGACAAAGGGGTTTCCCATTAGAATATTATGAGATCTATACTTATAACCAGGGTCCGATGGGATGCCCTGTCTTCCCCCCCTCAATGGGCGCCCATGGATGTCCCGATCCGAGGGGAAAAAATTATGATCACGTAATACATAACACAATTATTATTGTATTAAATCATGTACAAAAGATAGGATGTTATGAAGGACAAACTTATTATTATTGTGTGTAAAATTATGTATGTAAATACACACATACACCCATTTTTTTTAGATTATAAGTGAACAGAAGAATGTATTGGTTTTATCATGATGTGTTTTTTTTCTGTCAAAGGAAACGGTTTTGACCAGAATAATTGGTCCGATTTGCAACTTCTATATGGGTTTCTGATAGAAAATGTAGTCTCGTTGATGCATTATAATGGTCATTTTTTAAATTTCCCAAGCCATCAACAAAATTTTTTTTTTTTATGTTTTTTATTTCGTGTTAATACAATATGTACCGGGGGGTACAATAAGTATTAGGGAGTTTTTTCCGACCGAAAATCGAAATCGGTTAGGTATTGTGATCAAACTTGACCTAACTTAAACGTTGTATCTTGTAGATTTAACACTCATAAATTATTTCTTATAATTAATACGTTGCACTAATCTCTAATATGTTATTCAACTCCGAAAAAATCCGAAAATTTATTTGAAAAAACTGCAAAAAAAATGTTTCCCGTCGACGGGATCGAACCCCCGACCCGTGAAGATAACAATCCGCGATCTAACATTTCGCCGGCCAGACGACAAATCAGTTAGGTTTCGTTAGGTTTCGTTAGGTTTCGTTAGGTTAAATTAAACCTAACACAGATTTGTCATTTTTTCGGCGCGGATTGTAATCTTCGCGCCGGCCAGACGACAAATATGTTAGGTTTCGTTAGGTTTCGTTAGGTTAAATTTAACCTAACACAGATTTGTCATTTTTTCGGCGCGGATTGTAATCTTCGCGCCGGCCAGACGACAAATATGTTAGGTTAAGTTAGGTTTCGTTAGGTTTAATTAAACCTAACAGATTTGTCATTCTGCCGGCGAAATGTTAGACCGCGGATTGTAATCTTCGTGTCTGGGGTCGGGGGTTCGATCCCGTCGACGGGAAACATTTTTTTTGCAATTTATTCAAATAAATTTTGTATGTAGTTTTATTTTTTTTCTCACTTGATACTTATAATTTTATTACGAGATCACTTCTGGTCGAATTGGTTTTTTATCGCTTTGACAGACTCGCGAAAACTTTTTTTTTAAAAATGAAATAAAAGTAAATTAAATATTTACTTCTTAATTAAGTATTGTGTCCGCGCCACAGATGTCCATCAAATTTGATATTTTCCTACTTTTGTCACAAATTTTTAAATTGTATTACCAACTTATAATGGATAATTTAAATGGTGTACTTGTGTGGGCTATAGAACAATGCTGTGATATAATATTTTCTTCTTCATCGGAGGACAGCGCAGATGACAGTGATGAATATGAAGTTTTAGTACAGTGTATTGAAACTAAAATTACTCTAGAGAGAAAACACAGTATACGATGTAAAAACGTTTTCTCTTGTAGATTTAACACTGATAAATTATATTTCAAATAATTAGTACGTTGGACGGGCCAAGAATATTCAGGTAGGGCGATTAATACTTGTGAATTCGTTTTCAAAATATTAAATGCACCATGCTCTCGAAAAAAAAAAAAAACGATTCTGAGTGAACGAGCCAGTAATAAAGCGTTTCCAGACGTTTGTGTTTTTATAGAATTTTAGCGAAAACGGAAATATATATATTCGAAATAATATATAAAACAAATTGTGTCTTAGTATTTTAAAACTCGTACATCAAGTCTAATAAATAGTTTATTATTCCGCGATCAATGATCAAATAATTATGATATCGTCTCCCACATCTCGTAGTGTTGATATTTATGTAAATTACTATAACAGTAGCTATCAAGAGGTATCAGCTGTAGTTCTGATAAGTGATATTTGATAATATCCTGATCATGTAAGGTAATAACTATAAAAAAATATAATAACGGTTTAAATAATATAAATTTCAAACTGTTCAAAGTTCAATAATTTAACATAATTTAATAAATGACAGTTGCGTTCTTTCAAAAGTTTCATTCAATTTAATTAGTGATTATTTTTTTTAAAAACTTCATTCATTTACTTCTTGTGAGAAAAATCAAGTTTTCCACTTATTTTTAACCAAAAATGTTTTGAATACCAAAGTAATAAACATATTTTGTATTTAATTCAAGTACTTATTTGAGATGAAAAATTCTAACTTGATTTCTGATGTTTATACACAAAAACGACAATTGGAAACAACATTTGATGACAACTCACAAAAACGTATTCACGTGGATAATGATTTCTTTGGCTTACCTCATAAAGTAATCCATATGTTTAAGAAACACAAAAGAATTACCCAACTTTATGGTTTGTTTGCACATTTATACGAAATCTATGATGGTTAAGTTAGTTTATATTGAATTATAATATTTTTATCGATTTAGATTGGCAAATTGAATGTCTTAACTTAGAAGCTGTGAAAAATAGAAAAAATTTAGTTTACGCTTTGCCTACAAGTGGTGGAAAGACACTGGTAGCAGAAATCCTTATGCTCAAAGAACTTCTAATTTCTGAACGCAATGTTATATTTATTTTGCCATATGTTGCTCTAGTTCAAGAAAAGGTAGTATTAAATCAATGTAAAAAATATTATAAATATGTATTTGTTACATTGACCCAGTGTTATTAAATGTCTGTAGGTACAATCATTATGTCCATTTGGTCTTAACTTAGAATTCAATGTCGAAGAATATGTTGGTGGTAAAGGAATACACCCTCCAATTCAACGCAAACGTAAATCAACACTATATATTTGTACACTTGAGAGAGGAGCTGGACTAGTTGATTGTATGTTGGCTGATAAGGGTCAATTAGGTGGAAGAAATATTGGAATGATTGTGGTTGATGAATTGCATCTTCTTGGTGAACAAAAAAGAGGAGCTTTGTTAGAAGCTACCCTTACTAAAGTTATAGACTCAAATCGTAAGAAATGTATTGTACTATTATTTCATTTTAATATTAATATCCGATGATTTATAGATAATATTCAAATAATTGGAATGTCTGCTACAATTGGAAATATGCAAGAAATAGGAGACTTTTTAAATGCCCATGTATATACAAGAGATTTCAGACCTGTTCAACTCACTGAAAGTGTTAAAATCAATGAAGAGATATTTGTGATTCAAAAAGATATTGATGGTTCTTTAAAAACTAAACTTGATAGAAAATTGAATTTTGATGTAAATTTAAACACTAAAATTTTCAAATGTATTTTTGATTATAAATAATTATGATTTTTTGTTTAGAATTATTCAATTGATATGAAACGATTAGATCCAAGTGGTATAGGGCTCCTTGTACGTGAAATATTACCAAATGGTAGCTGCTTAATTTTTTGTCCTACGAAGAGCAGTTGTCAAAGTATTGCCAAAATAATCTACAAAACTATTGGGCAGTTAGTATTAAAAGACCTTAGAAATATCTATACTTTTTCTGTTAAATTACTGGATACTAATTTTTTTGATACATAATCCAACAGAGAAGAAGCTCGAGTTAAACTTAAAGAAAAAGAGGAATTGTATAAAGCACTCAAAGAAGAAGGTGATGGTAAAGTATGCCCTCTGTTATCCAGAAGTATTCTTTTTGGTGTGGCGTATCATAATTCAGGTCAGTAATTCACTAACAAATATAATAATATAAATATTATATGTAGGTATATGCAATTTAATTAAAATTGTACATGTTTAGGGTTGACAAATGCTGAAAGAAAACTGTTAGAGGAAGCTTTTCTAGGCAACATTATTAAATGTATTTGTTGTACATCAACATTGGCAGCTGGTGTTAATCTTCCAGCTCAACGAGTAAAACACTAATTCCATTTTCTTAAATTTAGGTTCTGAAATAAAGCGAAAAATGTTAATAGTAACATATTATTGTATTTTATTTCTTTTGAAAACGCTATTTTTAAAAGTGTCACAAAATTGTATATATTTTATACCCTTAATTTTTATATCCTTATTAATAGGAAATTTTAACTTTATAATATTTTATAGCTAAGTAATTAAATTTCTTTTTACTAAATAATTTTAAACATTAGTGAATATTTCTTTCAGAATTCTCATAATACACTAATTATTATTTTCAAATTTAATTTTATAAATCTATTCAATGTACAAATAATATATACATATTTTTTAAATTTATTATATTAATTACTTATTTATATATTTTAGGTAATAATAACATCTCCTTATGTGGGCCGAGATTTTATGAAACAAAGTACATATAGACAAATGGTAGGACGTGCTGGTAGAGCGGGATTGACAGAAAGTGGAGACAGTATACTGCTGTGTCAAGAAAATGATAAAGAAAAGGTAAACAGAAAATAATTTTAAATAGTTAACATTTTGTTTTTAGATTCTTAACAAGGTAATAAATTGAATTTACAATGATAATTTTTGTCTTAAACTTAAGTTACATGTCTACACCAATAAAGTCATTGTAATTTTTTTATCTAATATTTAGACAAGTAATTTTTTAATTTTCTTGTAACTTTTCTTGACAAAAACTATAAAAACATGGAGATAATGTACAATTTTACTCAACTTACATACATAATTCTTTTAATTAAATGTATGATTTTAAATTTCTAATTATTTTGATTTAGATATTGTTAAATTAACCCTTAACTAAAATATCTTATTCTAACAATTTTAAAATTTTAAATAAACCATCTCATTACCAATTATTGAATACAACTATTTATCCTAGCTTTCAAATTTACAAAAATAAACAATACTACAGAACAAAGGAATATCACTGAGTCAACATGTTTATTAAGATTATTAATTTACAATTAAAATTATGTTTTGCTAATATTATTTACAGTTAAATTTTAATTTTAAACAAATTATATTTTAATATTTATTTTTATTTCAATATATATAATGTCCAATTGTTTATACAGAATGATTAATTTGCTATAAGACACTTTCATATTATGTAAATTCTCATTTTGAATTAATCATTTCTGTTTTAAATTTTTATTATTTAACTTAACTTTTAGGTAAAAAAATTACTTGAAAGTGGTGTTGAACATATTAATAGTTGCTTGGGCTCCGAAGAAAATGTAATTTATTCAATGATATTAAGTTCTATTGGTACAGGATGTATGTCCAGTCAACAACAATTAGTTAATTTAATGAAACGCACACTTTTTATCAAACAAGCTGAGAAACACAATGATGGATGTACAGTTGCATCTGATTTAATAGAATCATGTTTAGATAAATTGAGATCAATAAATGCATTTAACAAACCAATCGATGATAGATTAAAACTAACACCAATTGCAAATGCAGCAGTTGCTGCCAATTTGGACATAATAGAGGCTCAAAAATTGTATACAGAATTGATGGAAGCATCTAGTGCATTAATATTAACAAACAAACTTCATTTATTGTATTTAGCTGTTCCTTACACGGAATGTATTACATTAGAACGTCAAATTGTTTTAGAAATAGTAAGTAGTGTTATACTTAAAACTTTATATGTATTTAATAATATGTATGTTTGATGTATGATTTTACTTTTCCATCATAGATGACCAATTTAAAAGGGGACCAACAAGCATTGGCCACTCGATTGGATTTGAATGAGTTGTGCATATCACAGTTCATTAGTTATGGTAAAATCAAAGTAAGATGTTTTTTATTTATTTTTTTTACATTGTAAAAATGTAAATATTTTAATATTTTTTTCTATTATTTATTTGACCATTATTAGAATATTTCTGAAATTATATGGAACAAGTTTCTCATGAGTTTGATTTTGAATGATTTATGGAATAAGGAATCTATTTGGACAGTCTCTAAAACATATAATTTACCTAGAGGGACAATACATTCTTTCTTATCTAGAACTGCATCACATGCCTCATCTATATTAAGATTTACCGAAGTAAATTTTTAACTTAAATGAAATATTATAAGGTATGTTTTATATTCATTTTAATTTTTAGGCTCTAAAAGATAAAAATTTGGACCATTTTCCTATGTTATTTCAAAATATTATTCCAAAACTGAACATTGGAGTATTAGCATGTTCTTCGGATCTTGAGTCTTTAATGAGTTTACCATCAGTGAGATTTGTAAGCATATAAATTATAATGTTTGATTAATTTAAATTTATTGGTAGTTAAAACAAATTTTATAAATTGTATTTTTTTAAACAACAGGGTAGAGCAACCCAACTTTATAAAGCTGGCTATAAAACATTGAATGATGTAGCTAAAGCAAATAAAAAAGAATTATGTAATACTATTAGTCATTTGTCATTAAAAGTAGCTCGTGAGATGATTGCTTCGGCTAAAGTAAATTAATTTTGAATTTACAATTTATCATTTAATTTTTATACGATATATGTATGTACTTTTTTTCTACACAGCTTATGTTATTGTCAAAAGCAGAAGCACTCGAAGAACTAGCTGAAAGTTTGAGGGCTGATTTGAATCAATCAATATCAAAAGAAAATATGCTGTGGTTCTAAAATTGTTGTACTAGTAATCTAAAGCATGATTTACAATATCATTATTATAACTTACCAACTGCTTTATATCATACAGTTTAACTGTTTAACTAATCAAATTGTAAACATGTATTAAGTTTTTGACAAGTCCACATGGTAATATATTTCTGTATTCTATGCTGGTAACTTAAATAAGACTGGCAAAGTGAAAATTTGGAAAGAAGTATTTTTTGTTAATTTAATTTTTGTAATAATATTTTAAACAGAATGATTTATTTTTATATTGTAGAAAGATATAAATTGTCTTTTATAATTAATTATTTTTATATTTAATATTTATTAAGTAGAGTATTTATAAATTAGTATTCATTTTTTTTTTTATCATACTAATAATAATTGGTATTAAAATTGATTATATTCAAATATGTATTTTTAAAATTAAAATGAATACATTTTATCACTGTTAATTAGTTGTTCTAATGTTAATTCCTAAAATAATTTTGACATTAAACACTATGTAGTATAAGGAATATTAACGTTAATAAAAAAAGTAAATGTATAGTTCAAAAAAAATTAACTCAATGTTTTATAATAAATTAATAACTATTATACACTATTGACTATAGCAGGGATGGGCAACTCAAAGTAACTAGCGGGCCACTTTTAAGTACTTTAAAATCTAGCGGGCCGCAGTGCATAGGAGAAAGCATAAAAAAAAAAAAAAAGGTCCTTCAAATTTACTAACATTTATTTTTTATCTTTATTTATTTATATTTACAATTATTATTTAATGTGATACTTGAGGATGAGGGTTTTCAATAGACAATTTAGTAAAATCCACTTCTATGTCTGTAGTTGAAACTCTTAGTAAATGTCCCAAGGTTTCATCTGTTAAACGATTTCTTTCCTTCTATTTAATATGTTTCAAGTTCGAAAATGTACATGTACATACTAAAATTATATGAAGTAATTTGAAAATGTAGCGCGGGTCAGATAAAAAAGGTACGCGGGCCGCCAGTTGCCCATCCCTGGACTATAGGATACAAAAATTTATTTAAATTTATTTTGAGTTTGTCTTTTGCAATAGTACAGCATATTTTAAAATTACGAAGATTCTTTTTACTATATCTTATATATCATCAATAGTTTCTTTACATATTATCAATGGAGTATAACATTCCTTAAATCTTATGCTAAAAATTCAACCAAGTAACAACAGAATTGAAAACAACATAAAAACTATAAGATATCTATTTAATCAAATCTAAAGAAACAAAAATAAATCACGACACATATTCTATAATAATTATTACATTTATTAAGACCGTATCTGAAGAAAGTGTTAAAATTATTGAAACCACTTCTAAATTTACTATTCATAACTACCAGTAGATTATAATAATTTAAAAAATTTACATTTTTTTTTCTGGTAAACATTCTGTTATGTTCATATTATATTATTCACTATGAGGTTCACTTTTAACTTTATATTGATGTACCTCATCGCTAACATTAACGATATTCAGACAATATTTTGATTAATTTTAAATAAATTGAATAATTTATTCTATTACCTTTAGATTAATCAAGTTTCATGACCTAATTCAGCCAGGAATTTAGTTCTTCCGGGATTTATAAATGAAATATAAACTAATATATTAATGGTATTCTTTTATTAGGCTAATTATACATGAAACACCAATGATTTACATTTATATATTAATTATTATATATAAATTATAATAGGTACAAAAAAAAATATATATACCGCAAATAACCTAATAAATGAAATATGTAGAATATAATAATAGTTATTTGATATTTATTGCAATAGGATGTTATTTATTACAAGTAAAAACTAAGTTTTCCGATATTTAAATTTTGTGTATAATACTTTGGGTATAACAAATAAATATTATAATATAATGAGCATAAACATGCAACAAAAATGATTATATATCTATTATCTTTGTATTTGTATTTGAATATAATATTACACTGTATAATAATGGTATAAAATAAAAATCTCAATATAATATTGGGTGTTATAAACATAAACATAAATTACTGTAAATATTACAAATTAATAAATAATTTACCAATTAGGAATGACAGAAAGGAAATTATAACTCAAAATTATTTTGCAGGCGATACAGGTTTTTTCAGTGGTGTTTGTTTTAACTGAAGAATGATAGATCTCATGCGTGTCACATCCTTACTAGCACGACTGGATTTTGGGTTGAAATCGCAGAGTTTTGAAATGCGGTCCCACTCAGTACCTGGTTCGATTTCATCAGATTCAGCAACAAACTGTTTTTCTGCATTGCTAAACAAACATTTGAAAACCAATGATTAAGATTTTGAATATAAAAATATTGAAAATACATTTTCTGTGGAAAATGAAAATTGGCATCAATTATCTGTTTTAAATCTCAAGTTATACTACTTACATTGCAGATTCTCTATTCCAATGAAGCATTTAAGAAAAATATGTATATAATAAATAACATAATTAAAATACACACATATAAGCTACTATAATATAAAAATAAATACCGATTAACATCTTTAGTTTTAGCTATTTGTTCTTTGTGAATCTTGTACCATTCCTCCAATTCTTTTTTAGCTACCTGCCGTAATTCTTCTTTCTTTTTTTCTTCATTGGCATCTATGATTGTAAAATATTCTCGATATTAATATAATGAAATATTTGACATTTATTATTATTATTTTTAAAAATGTATCAATACCTTTTTCTTCTAACCGAGTTTTTTGTTCTTCTCGCCATTTTTTAATTTTCTCTGGTTCTTCTCGTTCCACTTTGGGAGTTATAATTGGTGATGATGTATCTAATATTTATAAATAAAAGTATTCATAGATAAAAATTTAAAGGATTAAAATGTTAATACTAAATAGTAATTTATTTTGTTCGTTTTATATTAATTAAACCCTAATAATTAATTTACTCACTGAGTTTTTTTGGTGAAACCAATTTTACTGCACAGACATGTAAAAATTATACAATTTTTTTTTCAATTTAAATATTGTATTTTTTTTAATACCATCAGTATTATTGTAACAATATTGGATAATTTTTTTTATATAAATTGTATAACTACTGTATCATTTTATTTATTTTTATTCTTTATTATTATAGTTATAATAGAATGAGATACAAATTAATTTCAATTTAATTGATATTGAATTGTTCTTATATTTTTATTTATAACCAATGTACCATTGTTTTAGAAAAACAATTCTGGGGAAATAAAAACAGGTGGATTAGTCTATATTTCTAAATCATTAAGTGGAATCTCTTAACAAAAACTTAACTTATAAATTATTTATGATTCAAATTTATTTTATGGACTAAAAAGAACATTATTAAAATTGAAAGTTTTATGAACTTTTAATAACAATAAGTTAACAGATTTTTTTGATTTTATTAAGTTTTGTCAAAATTTGAAACAGACTTCAATATTTTTCCAAAATGGTAAAAAACATTATTTGACGAATTTAGTATACATTTTTCATATCACAAATGTGATGACAGATAAAAAAAAAGGACACATAGTAAAATTAATACATTCCTCACTTCACTCAGAATCTAATTATTGAATATAGTATTTTTTAAAATTCATAAGACTCCATCTATATAATATTGCTGATCTGGGTCATATTAATCAATAAAAATATAGTAAATTAAAAATAAATAGAAAAATTATGTTGTATTAATTAAATGAAAATTTAATGATTTCTAAAATAGTAAAATTGTCAACAATCTAGTGCGTACTCATGAAACCATTGAAAAAACTAAATTTTTAAATGTTTGAAACCAATAAGTAATAATTACATTTTATTATGTTATTACTCATTAATAATAAAATATAATATTAATACATTGTTATTTGCCATATATTAGGATGAATGCCCATAAATAAATCCATTTACTTACCATCATCACTATGTGTAGCTGTAAAACCATTTGTTAATCCATTTTCTATAAATAAAAAAAACAAAACAAAACAAAACAAAAATAAAACAACACTTGCAAATAATATAATGAATGCAAAACAAAACTTGGCACAAAAAGAATTCTAAAATAATTTTAAAAATATAAAAATCCATCTCCTTAACAGTAAGTCAGTAACACTCTCTCATGACACATTCTAAAACAAGTAATATATTTTTTTATTTTTTTTTTTACAGAACTATTTAACTTTTACAATTTCAAATTTAACAGTGAGTAACAAAAAATATTACAATTTGTATATTTTCAAATTATTTCCAGCTTAACAATTGGAAATAACATGTAATTTTAATTATACTTTAGTGGTTTTAAAATAAACACTATTAGTGGAATTGAACACCTGAAAATCCTCAAAAATATGCAGTCAAACCTCTTACTTGCCTTTACATATCTCATCAAAATAAACAATATCAAAACATATTAAGACGATATCAAATAAATCCTACTTAGATTATATCATTCTAAACACACTATTAAGATGTCTTATAATTTGGAATTCATTTATGTATGATACACAATTATCTTTAAATTCAATTCAATTCAAATACTGACCGAAAGTACAGCCTAGTATATAATTTTAGAAGCATCCTCTTCAAATATACAAACAACTGTTTTTAATCATTCAAACCAAATAAAAGTTCTTCGAGTCATGTGAATAAAAGTATTTTTCAGTCTAAAAATTATATAAAACAATCTAAAACACAGAGTACATGCTAAATGGTAACAAAATAGATATACTTCTAATAAAAATATCTATTACATAATCAATCTAGCAAAAAAAATGTAGAAAAGAACAATCTAGAATACTTTCAATCAAAATACTATTACTAATCCATAGATAAGAGTATAACTTAGGCCCCCCCAACTTAAAAGCATAATATAAATATTACAAAAATATAAACATACAACAAAAATAATCATGTGCATGTCGCTCCTAGAACTCATTTAGGCCAATTATAACCAAATTTAGGGCAGTTTATTTAACGAACTTGAAATCTGACAACTCACCATTTGCATTGTTTGTTAATTGGTTTTCTGCACTATCAATTATTTCAAAGCTGCTTCCAGAACCTAATTACACATAAAATGCATAACATGCAGAAAAAAAAGGAAAATAAAAAAAAATATGAAAAAAGCATCACAAAGCAGGCAAGTGACAATAGTCTGCAAGTTAAACTAGATATTGACAATTACCGTTTGATAATGTTTGTGTAACACCGATCGGTACGTTGGCTGTGTTGAGGTCATCCTCTAAGCCAGCCAATTGAGTCTGTTCGCGGGCTAAAAATTCTGCAGCGGGATCAACGTCTCCGTCATCAAAATTGTCGCCAAAATTGTCCATGATTTCTGTAAATAAAAAAAATAAATAATATCGCAAAGTACTACAAATAGGTGTACAGACTTCTTCTAAAATTGAAATATCGTACCGCGTTTCAAATTAAACACGAAATAAAAAAGAGGAAGAAAGGATGTCCGGAAAAGAGGCGTTTCAACAGTCAGTTTCTCCTAATAAATAGACGATGACGTGTAAAAATAATTGTCGACTTACATTGGAAATTCTGCAAATGTCGATAATAGAACGGGGTTTTAAGCTAATAAAATATATCCACTATCCAGAATAACGACAGTAATTTACGTAACTGCTAATAACGACAAGTGTAAAAGTAGAAACCCAATACCCACGGGCAATTAGGTTCGGAAATCTAATTTATGAGTGGGTATCGAACTATCGACTATGGAGAATAGATAAAATGGTTAGGTTATGACGTTTTGCTGGTTTAGTTATCACATCGTTTGATACCATGACCTTAAATAATATTGTATAATATTCAACTTACAATAAATTTAATTATTGTAAATGGATATGCTGTTTTTTTGTTATCTGACCAATCAGAAAATCATATTAATAACTCGTGAAATCTTTCGCGTCTTGAATGACTTGATACTTTGATAGTGTTGATAAACGATAGTTGATTTGATACTTGATTTATTTATAGTTGATCTTGATTATTGATTGTTGGTACCAACTTGATAGTATAATATTAAATTTTGAATTTTTGTCGGTGTTTGAAATTTTTCAGTTGGGTAATTAGAATATAATTTAATAATTTTGATTTTGTTGTTTTACCATGGAGATATATACTTTTTTATTATTTGTTTCCGTGGCACGTGCGTCTATGAAATTTTCTATTAATTAGTTTGAGATTAAATGAGTTTGTTTTTTATTCAATTTCATTATATGGATTTTGGTGTAAAAAATGCCACGACAAAAACGACAGAATATAGGCCGATCGTCCAATGCATGATTTGTTCGATCGAGAATTGCGACGAGAACAACAGTATGATATCAATGACTTGCAAACATCAAAAAAATTTGTACGATACCATCATGCAAGCTGTACAAAATGAAGCCGGCGGATTGTACTGCACACGAGCGAAGCCAGGTTATTCAGCTTTATATATAAAAGAACAGGCCTTTTTTATGTTCCCATTTTATGACGACGCTATTTAACTTTTTTCCAATTTTTTTTCACAGAGGTGTTCCAAATACCTTTCTGAGTGTCGTCACGTCAACCGATTTTCAAAATTCGACCCCTAAGGGGGTTAAAAGGGCTAAAAAAGGTGAAACTAGAAAAATTCGCCTGGCCGGAACTGCTGGAGCTTTGAGTATGAAATTTGGTCAGCAGTTTCGTTTTATATAGTGGAGACCCCATGGGAAAGGATTTTCCTAAATTCGACCCCTACCGGAGTTAAAAGGGGTAAAAATGAAAAAAACTGATAAAATAAAAAGTTATACTGCACACGGGCGAAGCCGGGTTATTCAGCTAGTATATGTATATATACTAACAAATAAAACCAAAACTTTACAATACAAAGATATTTATCGTACATAATTGATTTTGAGTTTAACTTCTGCTAAATAAAACATTTAATACACTTAATTTTTTTTCGCTCTTAATTTCAGTAGCTATGATGTAAAACATGTACCTATGACTGAAAAAAAATAACAAATTAAGCTCAATGTCGTTTTATATTTCAATCGGAAACGGAAAATTCAAGTGCCGCATGATTCGCTGCCTGAAGTGCTGTAACTCGTCGTTATCGGCGATTTACCGAAATAGGTTTTCGAATAAAACAAGCTCACCCCGAAAGGGCTTCCTGAATTGCCAAGTCTGAATACTGATTCATGCCTCTGCTATATAAAACGAAACTATTGACCAAATTTAATACCACAAAGCTCCAGTGGCATTTTTACCCCTTTTAACTCCCTTAGGGTTAATTTTCTTAATTTTTGTTCCGTAAAATCATTCTCCTGACAATAACAAACACAAATTTAATTAAAAACTGAAATTATAAAACCAATAATAATTTCTATGATTTTAACCACTTTTTCTCCCTAATTTTCAAGGGAGGCGCCGCCTCCCCGGGAAAACCGCCACTTGGTTCATATATTGAGTACTTGTTATCCATAAAATACATAGAATTTGCATTTTATTTTCATGTTATTCTATACTGTGTGGCGAGTGAATGTATAACAATTTTAGATGATATTTACATTAACAAATATCATTATCGGCAAATACAAAAAAAAAATTAATATTTATTTTAAAATAATTACTAGAGCCTGAAAGAGGACGCATTTGCATGGTTGTACCGAGAACGCCAAAAAGTTGTTAGAAATGCTACAAATTTGAATCATAACCTAACGATTGCAAAAATGTTCATATATTTTGATTATTATTATTATTATAAACTCAGGGCGCTTTCATAATTCATAAACAATATACATTTAGAATAACAGTTTAATAAAATTATTACATAACACTAAATATATTGTCTTGTTAAAACATTTAAATTAATTTAGTTAATTTTAGTAAATTTAGTTAATTTAGTTTAAGTATTAGCTATTAAATTGTATACAATATGTAACAGCAAACTGTAAACATTGATAAAACTAAAAAATAAAATAAATTTAATTAGATACACATTTATAATTATTATTAAGCAGGTATTTCATGAACCATTTAAATTAAATAAATAATTTTCTGGTTAGATTATCTGAATGCAAAATTTAATTATAAATATTAAATATATACCTTGGCTAAGTTTTTTATTTTAAATTTTATTTTTATTAGCTATTAGTATAAAACTATTGCAGCTTAAAAATTTAAAAAATTATAGTTTACATGATCAATAACATGGTATTAATTAACAATCTAGATTTAGCAATAAGTTTGCGCGAAATCAAAATACAATAATACAACTTCACAAGTAAGTAACACAGTTTAAAAAAACTAAATTTACATTTTACAGTGTGAAATAGATGGACAGGTACTTACACAGTCAATTTTTAGCCAACACTTCCAGAAGTCCAATTGGAAATGATTTGATCCTCGGCAGTGATTTGCCAAAGTGCTGTATATTTTGTAACAATCAAATCTTCTTGAGATATCGAATTAGTAATCCACTTTTTTCGCATATATTCATCTTTTAGGTAGTAGATATACATTTTAATAGAATAACAAAATTGTTATCTAATACGATCTAAATATCTAAATAAGAAATCAACGAATTTCGGAAAATCCTTTCTCGAGGAGCCTCCACTCTTGTTCTTGTTCTTGTTCTTGTTCTTGTTCTTGTTCATGTTCTTGTTGATGTTCTTGTTCTTGTTCTTGTTGTTCTTCTTCTTCTTGTTCATGTTCTTGTTCTTGTTCATGTTCTTGTTCTTGTTCATGTTCTTGTTCTTCTTCTTCTTCTTCTTCTTCTTCTTCTTCTTCTTCTTGTTCATGTTCTTGTTCTTGTTCTTGTTCATGTTCTTGTTCATGTTCTTTTTCTTGTTCGTGTTCTTGTTCGTGTTCGTGTTCTTGTTCGTGTTCGTGTTCATGTTCTTGTTCGTGTTCCTGTTCATGTTCTTGTTCTTGTTCATGTTCTTGTTCATGTTCTTGTTGATGTTCTTGTTCTTGTTCTTGTTGTTCTTCTTCTTCTTGTTCATGTTCTTGTTCTTGTTCTTGTTCATGTTCTTGTTCGTGTTCGTGTTCATGTTCTTGTTCGTGTTCATGTTCATGTTCTTGTTCATGTTCATGTTCATGTCATGTTCGTGTTCATGTTCGTGTTCATGTTCGTGTTCATGTTCGTGTTCGTGTTCTTGTTCATGTCATGTTCCTGTTCATGTCATGTTCATGTTCATGTTCGTGTTCATGTTCGTGTTCGTGTTCCTGTTCATGTTCTTGTTCATGTTCGTGTTCCTGTTCATGTTCATGTCATGTTCCTGTTCATGTTCATGTTCGTGTTCATGTTCGTGTTCCTGTTCATGTTCGTGTTCATTTTCATGTCATGTTCATGTCATGTTCCTGTTCATGTTCATGTCATGTTCATGTTCGTGTTCGTGTTCATGTTCATGTTCGTGATCGTGTTCCTGTTCATGTCATGTTCATGTTCGTGTTCATGTTCGTGTTCCTGTTCATGTTCATGTCATGTTCCTGTTCATGTTCGTGTTCGTGTTCGTGTTCATGTTCTTGTTCATGTTCGTGATCGTGTTCATGTTCATGTCATGTTCCTGTTCATGTCATGTCATGTTCGTGTTCGTGTTCGTGTTCATGTTCATGTCATGTTCCTGTTCATGTTCGTGTTCGTGTTCATGTTCATGTCATGTTCCTGTTCATGTTCATGTTCCTGTTCATGTTCATGTTCGTGTTCATGTTCGTGTTCGTGTTCATGTTCATGTTCGTGTTCATGTTCGTGTTCGTGTTCATGTTCATGTCATGTTCCTGTTCATGTTCATGTTCATTGTCATGTTCATGTTCATGTTCGTGTTCGTGTTCATGTCATGTTCATGTTCGTGTTCCTGTTCATGTCATGTTCATGTTCGTGTTCATGTTCGTGTTCATGTTCGTGTTCCTGTTCATGTTCATGTCATGTTCCTGTTCATGTTCGTGTTCGTGTTCGTGTTCATGTTCTTGTTCATGTTCGTGATCGTGTTCATGTTCATGTCATGTTCCTGTTCATGTTCATGTCATGTCATGTTCGTGTTCGTGTTCGTGTTCATGTTCATGTCATGTTCCTGTTCATGTTCGTGTTCGTGTTCGTGTTCATGTTCATGTCATGTTCCTGTTCATGTTCATGTTCCTGTTCATGTTCATGTTCGTGTTCATGTTCGTGTTCGTGTTCATGTTCATGTTCGTGTTCATGTTCGTGTTCGTGTTCATGTTCATGTCATGTTCCTGTTCATGTTCATGTTCATTGTCATGTTCATGTTCATGTTCGTGTTCGTGTTCATGTCATGTTCATGTTCGTGTTCGTGTTCATGTTCATGTTCGTGTTCATGTTCGTGTTTGTGTTCCTGTTCATGTTCATGTCATGTTCCTGTTCATGTTCATGTTCATGTTCCTGTTTATGTCATGTTCGTGTTCATGTTCATGTTCATGTCATGTTCCTGTTCATGTTCATGTTCCTGTTCATGTTCATGTTCGTGTTCATGTTCGTGTTCGTGTTCATGTTCATGTTCGTGTTCATGTTCGTGTTCGTGTTCATGTTCATGTCATGTTCCTGTTCATGTTCATGTTCATTGTCATGTTCATGTTCATGTTCGTGTTCGTGTTCATGTTCGTGTTCGTGTTCGTGTTCATGTTCATGTCATGTTCGTGTTCTTGTTCATGTCATTTTCATGTTCCTGTTCATGTTCTTGTTCATGTTCGTGTTCGTGTTCGTGTTCTTGTTCATGTTCTTGTTCTTGTTCGTGTTCGTGTTCCTGTTCGTGTTCGTGTTCGTGTTCATGTTCATGTTCGTGTTCATGTTCATGTTCGTGTTCGTGTTCTAGCTCTTGTCATGTTCATGGTCCTGTTCATGTTCTTGTTCATGTTCGTGTTAGTGTTCCTGTTCATGTTCTTGTTATGTTCGTGTTCCTGTTCATGTTCATGTCATGTTCCTGTTCATGTTCATGTTCGTGTTCATGTTCATGTTCGTGTTCGTGTTCTTGTTCATGTTTTTGTTCTTGTTCTTGTTCGTGTTCATCTTCATGTTCGTGTTTATCTTCGTGTTCTTGTTCTTGTTCGTGTTCGTGTTCATGTTCATGTTCATGTTCATGACCAAAATTTTACTTAAGAAGATATATAAACTAAATAATTCGACCCGGTGCATTATAACACACAATACGGAAGATAAAATTATGCGTTTAAACGTTTGAAAATAAATAATTTATAGTAAAAAATGACTCAAACATCTAATTAATTTTTAGACGATTCGTTATGTCAAATCAATAGCAATAGGTAAATAAATACTACTTCCACGTGTCGCAAATGTTCACCGGTCACGGCTGTTTCCGGGAATATTTGCACATGTTCAAGAGGGCGGAGGAAGGGACATGCGTGGACTGCTCTGCCCAGACGGATGATGCAGATCACGCGATCTTCCGTTGCGATCGGTGGCAGAGGCGGAGGCTAGACCTAGAGGTCAGGGTCGGCAGGGCGCTGGAACCGGAAGTGGTGGTGGACGTGATGTTGGAGAGCCGAGACAACTGGAAAGCGGTCGGGGAGTTCGTCAGCCACATAATGTCGAAAAGAGAAGAAGAGGAGAGAGCCCGCCAAAGGGAGGAAAATAATATTATAGCTCAATAAAAGATGTGGATGTAGAGGGAAGGATGACCCCTAAGGGCAAAGTTCCCCTCTACAGTGCCACGATTCAAACACAAAAAAAAAAAAAAAAATACAAAAAAAGGTAAATAAATACAACTGATTTTTTACTACACTAAAATAATTTATGTTCGGGGTCGTTTTATCACATATAAATCTAACGAATGAATTTTTTTTTCGCCGAATTCAACATATCATAATGACATTTGACAGTTGACACTTTTGCGGCGAACGTTTCTTTTCCAACGTAACATATAAATAATAATAATAATAAAGTCTTCTTTTCCGTCGAATATATAATAAAAAAAACAAAATAATTCTACATTTTTATAAAAAACAATCCTTAAATCGTAAAGAAAAATTAGTATAAAAACTCTGATTTAGAAACGCCATCTCATCGATAACAATAATTACAGATAAATTCATAAATAGTATAAGAGCGTACATTATAATACACGATATGAACGTATAAAGATATTCTAAAAAAAAAGAACAAATCAAAAAAAATCGCACATTATATTACATCACTTTTAGAAATTTGTACGGATATATCTGATGGATAAATAAAAATCTATAATATCAAGCTATAAAAGTTTAATAAACACTTAATTTGCTATTACTCAGAATTCTATTGGCTTACTCGGGTTAAATTACAAATGTAATACATACTTTTCAGGCTATTCCGTCGCAGTATGAATTTCTAATATTATAGAATACAATACGATTTTAAATGTGTATTGTGTATGTATCCGAAATAATAAAATAAAAGTTAAAAAATCCTGGGACCGATAAAATAAGCATAAATAATAATTATTAGTGAGTTTTTAATTTAAAAAAATGTTATCTATTTTATTATAGTAAAAATTTTAACCGAAACCACATTATTAACATTTAATAATAACAGAACACATAATAATTTTTTAAAGAATTTTAAAAACATATTAATATGCTTAATGATTTCGACATTTGTTTATCAAAAACAAATTGTTGGTATATCTTTTTAACCACTTATTTTCAAGTCTATGAAAAAACACTTATCAATATTCAAATGAAAAATATCCACTTTTCTTAAACAATTATAATAATAATAATAATTCACAACAAAGCAATTAAAAATAATAAGGAATAAATTCTTTGAATCCAGACTCACAATTACAAAATATTCATTTTTCAACACATATTTTTACATATGAAATAGATAATATATTTAGTGTCTTCCCATTCGAATTAATTAAAAAAATATGATATATAAATGTAGAAAGGAACATAGATCAATTGCCGTATAATGTTTCAAACTTGAAAAATTGTTTTTTTACTTCAAAATAATATAAATGTATAACGAAAAAAAAATCGTGAGAGACGTCACCCGTCGGAAAACGATGAGCGGAAAAAGTTATCGCGACGAAAAAAAAATAAAAATAAAAAGGCGCGTCGTCGGAGCGTCGGCCGCCGGGACAGAAAATCGGGCGGCGGAAAATCGGGAGACCGCGCGAAATGGAAACGCGGGGTCAGGGACCGGGGGCCGGCGCGGAGAAAAGGGCGGAAACGGGCCGGGGGAATAAAGGAGAAAAACCGACCCCCCCGCTTCGGGCCGGGCCCTCAAGAATTTTTTTAATTATATAGATAGAAGAAGAAGAAGATTTCTGGAAAAGTAATTTGTTTCAATTTCAGCAAGGGGCCGACCGCCCCGTCGCCCCTACACAAGAGCCACCACTGGGTTTACTAGCAACTAATAACTCAATGGTGATCACTTGTAATTACTAATTGAGTTCTGACCGGCACAAATCATATTACTGCTAACCTGTTTTGCAAAATCCTGATACTACTTATCAGTAAAATCACTTATTAAGATAATATTATCTTATCACAGACCTGACTAAAGCACGAGTTCTGCAACTTACACTGGTCTGTGGCCTGTGTTTAAAACTGAAGACATAATAACAAATGTGTTAGGTTTGTGAAAATTTCATTATATACAAGATCACAAAGCTATTTGTTCATTCTGCCAGTGTCTTCAATTTTTTAATGAAACTATCATGAAATTGTAATATTGTGAATGTGTGTATTTAAAATTACTTTTTTATCAGTGTAATAATAATTTGTACTCATGGCGGTAAGTATTTGAAAAATTAAAATTACATCTTCTATACATTGATATAATAATCCACTAAATAGGTTAAAAATTGATGTTGTTGAAGCCTTTACTGGTTAAGAAATAAAAATATAAAAATAATCAACTATCATATTTTTGTAAAAATGTTTCATTAGATTGTAATTCGTCCAAGTCTCCCTCTATGTTTCTCTTATTACTTAAAGTACTTAAGTGATTGATAGGTTCAATGATTCTTTAAAAATCTTATCACTGGGTATCATTTTTAAAATATTCTATAACTTTTCTTTTTTTTTATATTTTTAAATAAATAATTTTTACCATTGTTAATGTTTCTTTATACATAGGTTTATATGGGTATAGTGGCAATGTAGTTATTGACTTACTTAATTTGAAAAGAAAAAAAGACTGCTTATTTTCTATACTTAATTGCTTATTAATAGTATTGAAGCCAATTTGATATACAGTCTACCCAGTGGCGCCCAACCCTATACATAATATGTCTTGCGGTCGTAATGTTTGGGGTGTGTGTTGGTAACTGGGTACCTTAAATGTCCACATCATACATTTATACTAATTAAAAAAAGACTACACATTTCTACATAGGGCTTAAAATAAAACACAAGATACTTACCTACTTTATAGTAATATGAATTAGGTTTTTGTATTCAAAAAAATATTGTGTGAATAATAATAATAATAAAAAAATTTTTTAGTTTAATTGGTTTGGAAGTGCCCCTTTTTTTTTTAGTTAGGTATATTTAGGTATTTTAATACCGAGGTAGGTGGTTGATAGCAAAATATTTTGGAAGGGATTTTAAAATATGTGTGTGCGCCACTGAGTCTACCAGTACATTTAAAATTTAATATACAATCTACGGACTCTAACACAGTATGTAGTCTACTAGTATAATAATATTAAAGATAATAATTAATTAGATTTTTTATTTAATATTCTCAAATACATAAAAGTCTAGTATCACATTGTGGTTAAATACAAATTAAGCTTGTAATAACAATATTTATATTTATAAAGACCAAGTCTAATAAAGAATAATAAAAAATAATTACAATAGTGATCATTGACATCAGTATTCATATGTTACACAAGTCCGCAAGTTTATAAATCTGAAGTAATCGTTTTGAAGTATGTAGCAAATATAGAATGTTTACATTTTTATGTTAAATAATATGTTGATTACAGGTAGATTGTATGGGTTAGGTAGGACATATTATACTCAAATAATTCCATACCATTTATTGAATGCTTTTTTTAATCGCTTTTTGTTAAACTTTTTTATGCATATATATTTTAATGTATATCTATATTTTTTTTATAGGAATTAGAAGATGATGTACAAACAGGACCTTCTGAATTGGATAGAACATTTATTTTTGAAGATGAAGGACATACATTAGGTTCATTATTAACATATGTTCTAGAAAGTTTTCCTGAAACAGATTTCTGTGCTTATTCTATTAGACATCCATCAGAAAGTAAAATTTACCTCCGGTTAAAAGTTAGAGAAGGCAATTCAGTCGAAGACGTATTCAAACATGGTATTCAAGAACTGAACAAAATGTTGAATCATGTTAAAAAAACATTTAAAGTATGTAAAATATCAAATTACTTTTTAACAAAATTTTGTTTTTTTATTAATATATACACATTTTAATATTTTTTAGAAATCAATTTCTACATATGAAGAAAATATAGCAACACATTAATGTTTAAATATTATATTTAATCAAAATCATATGGAAAATTGTACTATACTAATAAAAATAAAAATACAATAGTAATTACAAAACTTTATATCTTGCTTTGTTGACCATATGATGTGCGGAAGTTTGCATTTTCAACAATTCTTCCTTGATAAGACGAGTAATTTCTATTTTTGCTTTAGAAACAGCTAATTCATCAGTACTTTCAATTGCTAAAAATAGTTTACGTTCTCCTTCTGGAGGATTTTTAGGAGGTGGGTAATAAGTACCTCGAACAGTTATACCTGCTTCTGAATATTCTGATATTTGTGCTAAAGCCTCCTAAAATAATATTTTAAATGTTAAAAATAAAATAAAAATGTAATATAAAACTTTTTTACTAACCTTAGAAGTGACTCTCCACCTAGCTTGCTGAGGGAAATCATTAATTTCTAATTCTTCTTCATACTTTCTAAATGTTTCTTCCATTCCAGCTTCTTGACCATCTCCAGAATCACTCTCCCCATCTTCATCTTTTGGTTGATAGTTTAATCTAGTATTTAATTTAGCTGCCAATTGTTCAGCGACTGTCTTGGCAGTAATAACTGGTTGCGAACTAGCAAGACCTCCTTTTAGTATTGCTTCTGCAGTTTGTTGTGAAGCACCTTTAGCATCTGGACCAAGGTTCTTGGCTATATGAATACGCGAAGCTAAACGTTTTGCTAATTCTAGTCTTTCTGATGCTTGAGGAGCTCCATTAACTTCCACTAGAAATTATTTTTATTTAAGTTAATATTATGAATATTTAAAATAACACACAAAATTATTAAAAATATGTATATTATAATTATAAATCTTGTGAATTTGTGAAAGATTCATCTAATTAATTTGTATAGTAAATACTGAATTAGTTATATATATATTAAATTATATTTTTATTCTGTGGTTAGGCTATGAAAATAAATTTAAAAATGAAAAAATAACTACTTAAGCCAGTTAGATTTGGAAGTCCTATAGCACTAGCTTTAACTTCTTTCACGATTCGCTTAGGAGCAAGCATTGTTTCTATTTGTTGATCAATATCTCCTTCTATATCTTCATCATCAGAATCTTGAAGACCAAGAGCAGCCTTTTGTAATTTTTTCTTTTCATTAGCCATGACAGCTTCTGTTTCGTCAAATTTGAATCCTTTTCCACTAAAACCACCTCCTGTATGAACCTGCTTTCCTTCCTAAAATAAAAATAATACAATTTATGAAAAATAAAATATAACATATTCGTATCATACTCGAAAAATAATTTACATATTTTTGTTTTTGAAAAAAAATAGTACAGTTAAAATTAAAATGGTAGTACATGTTTTTGTAAATTATTTTAATGTAATTTGTATTAAAAGTCTTTATTGAATACATTTTAAAATTATAAGGTTTTAATGTTACTTACAGCAGCTTGTTTTGCTTGATAACGTAGCCACATTGTCCGTAGTGATTCAGGTACTGGTACATTGGATGTTTCTAAAGCCCTAATTAAATCACCAGCACATCTTTCTTGATCGGGCGAAACCAATGTGTAAGCAAACCCTTTATTACCAGCTCTAAAATATAAAAATTATCATACATATATTAATATGAATATAAAATAATAAAATATAAAATAATTCAATTGGATAATGTATTTTTTTTCATAATATATAATATAAACTAGCCATTTATAAATTCTTAATTAATTTAAATGTGAAAATAATTAAAAAGTATATTTAAAAACAAATGAAAATCAATTATTCTCAAGTTTATTACCTTCCAGTTCTCCCACATCTATGAACATAATCTTCATAATGGTTAGGACAATCATAGTTAACGACCAATATTAAATCTTTGACATCTAATCCTCTAGCTGCGACAGATGTTGCCACTAATAATTTAACTTGACCACTTTTAAAATCTACTATAGTACTGTCTCTGTCGTACTGATCAATCGCACCATGTAAAGACATACAAGGATACGAGGCTTTTAGTAATTTTTGTAGTAATGTATCAGCATTCTCATGAGTATCAACAAATACAATACAACTGCCTTTTTCATAATACATTCCCAAAACTTCAAGTAATTTCATGAATTTCTGTTCTTCTTCCACAATAATAACATGTTGCTCAACTTCTTTAGCTACAACACTTCTACCTCCAATCTAAAATAGTGATTGAATTAAAATTGTTTTTAATTATCACAAATATAATTAAAAACATACTTGGACTTCGACAGGTTTTTGTAGTATTCGTCTCGCTAAAGCTTCCATCTGACGAGGAAAAGTAGCACTAAACATAACTGTTTGACGATCTGGACGTATATTATCAATTACTCGCATAACTTGTGGTTCAAATCCCATGTCAAACATACGATCAGCTTCATCCAACACTACATACGTTACTCGTCTTAAATTAGTAACTCTACCTTTAAATAAATGTAATAATAAATCTTTTAATAAATCTAAATCCAATAATTCTAATTTTCTATATTTTTACCATTATTTGCAGCCAACATATCAATCATTCTACCAGGAGTACACACAATAATTTCAGCCCCACGTTTTAATTCTGCAATTTGTTCAGATATTCCAGTTCCACCATAAACTGATACTACTCTTAATCCTAAACTTTTTGTAAATTTGCGAGCTTCTCTTCCCGTCTGCATACATAATTCTCTGGTAGGTGCCATAACAATAGCTAAACAAAAATAGTAATTATATTATTTTTATTCAGTATTTTAAAACTAATAATAGTTGATTGGTATTTAAAATATAATTAAAGAAAGATAAAAATAATCTTTAGTATGGAGTTTTGATAGAGGGAAGACTACAACATTAAATGTGAAAAATAATTCATCACTCATTAAGTAGGTTCTAACCAATTGGTCCATCAGTATCTTCTAAAGGAGGCTGATCCATAATATGCCTAAACATAGGCAATAAAAAGGCCAGTGTTTTTCCACTTCCTGTTTTTGCAATACCAATAAGATCACGACCCGACATTATAGCAGGAATAGCTTGTGCTTGAATTGGAGTAGGTTTTTCATAATTATGTCTTTTCAGATTATCCATTATTTTTTTGCTGACACCACAATGAGCCCATACTTTTATTGGTCGGGGACATCCTTTACCTTTAACTCGAACACCTTCTAATTCCTATCAAAATAAAGTATTAAACACATTAATGAACATTGTCTAAGACAAAGTTAACTATAAAATTACCTCTTTATATTTTTCAATTTCTTCAGAAGTCATACGTGTTATTTCCGGTACTTCAACATAAAAATTTTTTCTAAATGGTGAATAACTCATGCCAGCATGATCAATTTTTGGTAATTCTTTCTTTTGTTTATTAGCTAAACTAGCGGCTGCTACATTCAAATCTTCTTGTTCTTCTTCAGACGAATACTAAAAATAATTTAAAATTTACATAAATTAAATAAATCTTAATCAATATTTATTTTATTATACTTCCAAGGCATCTTGATTTTGTTCTATGAGTTCCCCTCTGGTGTTATTATCCTTTTTCTTTGCTACTCCTGATACAATTACAACACCAGAACTGGTAGTGTCAACTCCTATATTTAGCTTTACATCGTTTGTAGAATTTTTTTCTGATAAATTACTTCGATGCCCATCAACTTTATTTACTTTGCGTACTTCTTCTTGAACACCCTAAACATTTTTTCATAAAAAATGTATACAATTTTTTTTATATTATACTATTATAGGCAACTAAACTTATATAAATGATGTATATAAAAGTAACAAACAAACAAATATGTATTAAGTAATATAAGTAATATAAGTCAGAAAAGCAAACTTAATCTCAACTTTTTCACATGTTTATTAATAAAAAAATTAAATAAATCACAATAATTTTAAAATTATTTTTCAAAACAATGTTAAAATTGATCTTTTAGTTTTGTCAGAATTTTATCTTTATTAATTAAGAGTCGAGTGTTTTAGCAAAATAATCTATGAATAAAATGTTTGTATGTGTATTAATAAGAGCTCAATAATAATAATAATATTAATAATAGCATGTCAATAATGCTTACAATCAAAATACAAGTACAATAAGGCTATGCCTTAGGTAAAAATATTTTATTTTGTTACTACCTGCATAAAAGCATCTAAAGGATCAATTTCCTCTTCTTCAATCATTTTTTCTGCATTATTTTTTGCTTCATCTTCCTCATCACTGTCATCTTCTAAATTCCATTTTTTTGAGGGTATCTGTAGATTAGCTAAAATTTAATAATAAACATTAAATAGTAAATTTAAAAAAATGTAATTTATAAAATTAAGCTATAGCAAAAGATCCTAACATATAAATATACACTGATAATAAATATAAGGTGAATTTAAATTAAAAACAATGAATTCTTTTAATTGTAATGGCAAAAAAAAACATTTTATATTCCAATATAAATAATTAAAATACTTGTCTCAACATTTTTAAAACTTATATAATTGTATAAAAAATTCACTAACAAATACTAATCCTTTTTCAACTTTTTTTACAATATTAAGTTACTCACACATGATAGTTGTTCGCACATCTTTTTTTACACTGTCTAGTTCTTTTTTTTTTCGTTCTGCTCTCCAGCGTTCAATACGTTCTCGACGCTTTTGCATTTCTAATTCAAGTTTTTTTTGTTCAGTTTCCTATGATAATACATATTTAATTACTATCAAAAACAACATTTAAAAATTTTAACTATTACCAAATATCTAGGTAAAATAAAATAAAAAAAAGTTTGCTTAAATTTATTTTAGCCATCATTCAGTGAACAATACATCTGAATATTCAATTTTGAGTGACTTCCATCGAACGATCTGTTAAAAAGACATTTCAGTTAACGTTAAAAAAAAACTAATGCTGGCTAAAGTAAATTTTTAAACAATTTTTTATATAAGTAAGTTTATAATTAATACCTTGTCTGGATTGGTTGGATCAAAGGGAACTTCTTCAGGTCTACGCTCGGGTGACTTTCTTTTGTTACGCGGTGAACGTGAACGACGAGGAGACCTTGATTTTTTCCTATCTCTCCTATATTAATACAAAAAACATTATTTTAAAGTTTATAATAAATAACCTCAACATCAAGACAAATAATTAACTAACATGTTTTAAATACATAAATATTTAAATGTTATTAGCAGCCTTTGGTAAAGCTAAGTACATAATTTACCTCAAAAATCAACTAAAATACATTATTATTTTTTTTTATATTATTAGCAAGGCTGGGCATGAACAAACTAAAAATCATAATTAATTTAAAATATAATTAATTTTTTTTGACTAACTTAATTTAATTAATTATTTTTTAAATATTAACTTCAAGTTAATAGTATATAAAAGTATAAAATTACATTAAATCTTGATACATTTAAAAACTCATTTATAACTTTATAATTAAATTTTATTTTTTTGAAAAATGTATGGTTTCATAAAATTAACAAAGACAATACAAAACAATCCTAAAATGATTGAATATGCAATAAATTATAAAGTGATCGATCATTAAGGGAGTAAATAAATTTAAAAAAATTTAACTCTTGACAAGAAACATGTAAGTCAAGAAAGAAACAATGGAAAATAGATACCTATCAAATTTGAAATAAATCCCAAATATTGAAATATAATATATAAATAAAATAATTATATTTACAAATAGGTATACACAACTTTTTATATGACACAATAATAATAAAACCGTATCAACTTACATGCTTAAAAAATTCATATTTGATGGGTGGAGGAAGATTTGGTTGAAAATAGCAACTATTCCTCCAATGTTCTATGTAAATACTATTTTCATTTCTATATGCACTAAATTCCAAACCTCAAAAATATCAAAAGTAATCTTTTTTAGATATGCTTTGTATTTTTGTTCATTGCTAAGTAAGTACTATTTTAACATTTTAACTTTGATTAATTTTAACTTCAATTTTTTTTTTCATTAATTTCTTATCTTTAAAAAATTGTAAAAATGTACTATAGTACACTATATAATAATGTACTATAGTTAACTTTTAATTTAATTTTTCCTCAATTAGTTTAAGCTATCAAGTTTCAAAAAATTGTAAACTAGCCCAACCTTGGTTATTAATGTTATATAAATATTATAATATAATGTGACTTACTATAATAATGGGCATTAAGGGAACAATATTTTATGGCTACTAAGACTAAAACTTAAGACTTAATTTGATTGAGAATCGTTAGTTTTAAATTTTAGTTTATTACAAAGAAAATTAAACTTCTGCAAAAACCATTAAAATATTTTAAATTTTAATAGATCTACCAACAAAATAAACATTTGAAAAAAATTAAATTTATCTTAATACAATTGCTATTAAATATATTTAATTATTGATAAATCAATATTACTTAATAAGTACGAGTGTGTACAAACCGTTTACTTCTAGAAAGAAAAAAATGAGAGTTAAAATTATGTAGTCATGTAGATGAATAAATGAAATAATTTTTTGAAAATACTTACGTTGATTTATGTATCTTATGGCGAGGAGATCTTGATCGAGATCTGCTACGGCGGTGCCGACGAGGACTACGAGAACGACTTCGAGATCTTTTTCGATGAACTCTATCACTAAATCAATTAAAATGAAATATTTTACAAATAAATAATTCAGTTTAACACTGGGAAGAGAACTTACTTTCCACTTCGAACCATATTTCAAATAAACACTATATATTATAGATTTAAATTTTTTTTTTCAACAAGGTATAAGTTTATTTACACTTTAATATGATCCTGTACAATTGTACAACTTGTATGTTTCTTTAAGATTATAAGTCAATTGTACTTGTAACTAAAAATATATAACAGAAATATTTTTGGTCTAGGATGTTGAAGTTAAATTTCCTAACGCAGAATAGTTTACACCGTTTACGGTGTATGCTGAACGTGAACGGCGTACCTAGAATCATATTATCAAATCAAACATAACAGTTGCGAATCAATGACAATTGAAAACGTTTTCATGTTCCGGTAACTGTTGATAATGTTTAAAAAATATCGTTTAAATGGTCACACTGGATCATCGTTACGAATTCGTCATCAGCAATTTTTGTGATTGCTCTGCTGTATGTCTTGGTCACCGTGATAAAGCAAATTTTCAATTTTCACACTCCGCATAGACGATAAACCACAGTTCTTACTTAACTTTTTAATTATTAATTGCAATTTTATTATTCACCTTTATCACAATATTTTCCTTATTGCGTTAATTTCAATATTGTTAAAATGTCTGGAGCAACAGCGTTGTTTGGAAATACGGCTGGTAGAAACCAATCGAAAAATCTCGTGGAGTTTAAAGCAGGGAAAATGTCCATGAGAGGTAAAATGGTGTACCCTGACAAAAGAAAGGGATTGTTGTACATTCATCAATCCGATGACTCTTTGATTCATTTCTGCTGGAAAGATCGTTCTTCGGGTGTTGTTGAAGATGTAAGTTAATACACCTAAGATTACCATACATACATACACCTAATTTATAGTTTAACCTTATTTAAAATTGGGTGCATAAAATACTTTAAATTAATTGATTAAAGAAATCTATTTTAAAATTGATGATTCTGTATCTTAATTTTAAGTTTTATGTTTATTCTTAATTATTTATTACAGGTTATGTTTTAAATTGAAAATTTAGTCTATGCTTCATAATGATCTTATTCTTTATTAGCTTTAGGAATAATTAAAATTTCAACTTAATAAAAGTAATTATTTTATTCTAAACACCCGTATGCACATGGGTGTTTTTTGAAAATAAGAACCATCTTATTGGTTAAAACAGTTGATTTTTTTTAACTCGTAGACTACCAAAAAGTTTAAAGTGAAAAAATCTGGTGTATAAAAAGTCTCATTTAAAAATATCTGATGCATAAACCCAATAAGATAAAATAAAAAAAGGTTATGCAAGTTAATTTAATACCTTATAAATTGATTCATCGATAAATTAATAATTAATCTAATGGAAAAATATATCAGCATACGTATCATTAAATAGTGTTTTAGAACCCATTTTAAACTTCTACAACCCTGCTGTTATGCCAAATGGATAGCACAACAAATACTGTTTGCTTTCGATACGGCAATGTTGTTGACATGAAAGAATTAGCAAATTGCAACTGATTACTTAGAAAAGTCTGTTAACAACATCTTTGCTTAATTACCTAAAGATATTTTACTTGATTTATTAACCTTGTGTATTAACTAATTTTATCTTAATTATATTATAGGACTTAATAATATTCCCCGATGATTGTGAGTTTAAGTATGTGCCACAATGTACTACTGGAAGAGTTTATGTGCTGAAGTTCAAGTCATCCAACAAAAAATCATTTTTCTGGCTCCAGGTTATTAATTTATAATAATTATGAAATTTTAATTTTATTAATTTATCCTATTTTAAATTTAGGAACCGAAAACTGATAAAGATGATGAAAACTGTCGTCGAGTAAATGATGTCATGAATAATCCTCCAGCTCCAGGTTCAAACCGCAGTGGTATCACTACTCCTGGTTTGTATACCAGTCTTAAATAATAAATCTTATATTTATGTTCATAAAGTTGTTTAATTAAAGATAAATTTATTTTGTTATAACTAAGTATTGTTATTATTAAGAATGTAATTAATGTAAATAAATTTAATACTACATTCTTATTAAGTACAATTTTATATTTACTATTATTACAAATATTTTTATAAATACTTGAGTTTTTTTAATTCACAGTATACCAATTTAAGTTCCTGAACTGGTTGTGGAAAAAGTACAGAAATTGGAATTGAATTGTATTGATATAATATTTTATCTGGCTAACTTATTTAATCTTAGCTTCATAATACTCATCTGGTTTTGATGACAATAATTGTGTTATAATAATAACTAGGTACCCTGTTAAAATTGGGTTCTCAGACTTCTATCTTTATCAAAAAACTACTCGAATCATTGGAAAATCCTTTTCAAACTGTTATAATTAAAAAAGAATACTATCTAACATATCAATTTTTGTACTTTCACATAACTAGTCTAATTAGCGTGTATTAGTGGAGTAGTACTTATATTACAGAGCATGATTTTTTATACTGTAAAAATCAAACAAATAATTTTATCCCTTGGAAGGATACATTGTAATTTTATCTATTTATATATAGATGGTGATTTGCAAAATTTATTAAGTAACATGTCTCAACAACAATTAATGCAGTTATTTGGGGGAGTTGGTCAAATTGGGGGCTTATCATCATTACTTGGTACAATGAGGTAATTATTAAATAATTGTTTATAAAAATCATTATTAAGATAAAAATCTTACTTAGGCGTTCATCATCAACAACTCAATCATCAAGTTCACAACCTGCTAATACAAGCAGCAGTACAAATACCAACAGTGGCAGTAATCGATCAACTAGTACTAGCAGTCCTCCACCTCCAACTAATAGTGTTACCACAGGCTCTACAGGTTAAGAAAATACACAACAAATATATTTTAATATTATTAATTTTGTCTTAATTATTTGTAGAAAGTCAAGAACAAAGATCAGCTACTGGTATTCAATTAAGAGACCTTCAATCAATGTTATCCGGATTAACCAGTGCTCAGGGAACTACAGAAAAACCTCCAGGTTAAACAAATTAAATTTTTTTAATATTAGATTATACTTAAATATCAATTATTAAATAATTTTAAAATAAAATTGTCTATTACAAAAGTTATTAAAAATATCTTTAAGGGTGTTCTATTTTCTAAAAATATCACAAGAAATCTTAACTTTTCCAAAAGAAAATAAATTAAATATTAAGTTACAAATGATGAACTACTTATATATATAACTAGTTATATTCTCATAAATATTTATTTTCTTTATTTTTCTTATATATTATTTTACTCACAAAATTACTCAGTACTTATTTATGACTATTTTATAAAGAAAGTATACAAAACATGGATGAGAAATTGTGCATTTTTATTTTCATTACAATAGCTTGTATACGAGTACTGTTTTTAATATCAATGTCTCATTTTATTATGTAGTGGATTTATCTGCTGCTATGGATATGGAAAATTTGCAAAGTGTAATTGAAAATACTGGTGCAATAAGTCAGTTAGCCCAACATTTACCAGCTGCTGAAAGTACTTCAGATTCTACACCAGCTAGTCAACCGACACCTGATAATTTGAAAGATACAATCACTTCTCCACAATTTAGACAGGTTTGCTTATAGAAAAATTGTATACTTATGTATATATATTATCTACCTGAAGTATCTTTCCACATGGAATAAGTATTAATTTTACTAATACAATTTGTGATTGGTTATATAACTACATTCTATAATTCAAACCAATCAAGTATTATTTTGTCTATAACATTTTAAAACTTTATTTCATGTAAAATTATTATTTATAATTTAATGGTACTAAAATGGGTTAATACATTGTATCTTAATTTTTTAAAGATGAATGAAAAATTAAATATAACTTTTTTCTTTAATTGTATCAAACTGTTTAAACTTTTGGGGCAATTAATAAATTTTAAAACTTAAAAACGCTATTACAAAAAGTATCTACAAATTATAACTAAAACTGTTATTCACAATGTTTACTGGAAAAATAATCAATATTAAAACAGTTATAATTTTTCAACGTAAAAATGTTTATTTTTCTATTGATATATTTTAAATGCTATTGTTTTTCTCAGTGTTATTTGTAAGAAAAAAATGCACATACTATTTTATGTCTGTAGCCATGACTTTTTCTAATTCTTTTGATATTGGGTGACTCACTATTTTACTAATTTTTGGCTCGATATTTAAAAAAATTCTAATCATGGTTTCCACAATATTAAAAAAAATTGTTTAATTATTTAAATATAGTACCTAATAGTTTATATTGTTTTTGTTTCATATTAAAATGCATTTTTAATAGTATTTTATAATTCATTTTTTAAAATGTTCCATGTTTCTAAAATTGAAATGATGATTCTATTCTTATAAAACGCTTTTGATACTAAAACTTAAAACCTATAGATTGAGAAGCACTAATTTTCAGTTGATTACTTAAGAGTTTATGTTTAAATTTTTAATTTATCCCTACAAAATATAATTCTTAAACTTCAGTTTTAGACTATTAACAAAGTAAAAAGGTTTTTTTATTTATTTTCGTAGTGAGAAAGGCATATTTCCCTTTTTGTGTTAGCTCGAATGGCAAATGATCTATGTACCAAAAATGGTATACGTTACGGTTAACCTGTTAAATTATGTTTTGAAAAATATTAGAGTACGGTTAAAAGCCAAAAGTAAAAATCTGAAAAATCAACATCTGTTCAACGTAAATTTCTATTGTATTGTTATAGATTGAACCTAGTTGAGCTAATTATCTATTTCTATTAATAATTAATATATCTCAATTTCCTTCAAAATATTCTATTTTTCATAACCTATACAATTTTGTTTATTATAAATATTGGTATTATAATTATTCTTTTTAAACTTAATAATAATTAAATAAAAACAACTGAAAATGTATTCGAGCTTAACTCAAAGTAATTTTTTAATAATTCCAATAAATAACAATTCCAATCAAATTCAAAACCTATTCATTGTTAATCATATCTATGCATTAGTATACTTCTTTTTTATCTACAATATTAGTGTTCCGTGTAAAATTTACTTGATAATAACATTATTTTATTTTTAGGCTGTAAGTATGTTCAGTAATGCTTTACAAACTGGCCAACTAGGATCTGTGGTTCAACAATTTGATTTAGGGGAAGGAGCTGTTAGTGCAGCAAATCAAGGAAATATGGAAGAGTTTGTACGAGCTCTTCAACAAGCAAATATTAGTGCTGAAGAGTCAGATGACGCTTGTCCAATAAATCCAGAAAAACGCAAAAAACCAGACAACGATGACGTTGGGTCAAAATAATATTAATATTAATATTTCATGATTTATTTTGATTGAAGATTAATTTAGGCATTTATTACAGTTTTCTTATTCAATTCAATTTAAAATAAACTTATAATAAATAAAACAATACAAAGTAATCCAGACAGATAATTTGTTATTATTTTATATTATGTCATCGTTGGGAAGATGTCCTCTTTTTGATTCTATTCTCCAGTCATCATTTCCATAAACTCTGCGAATAAAAAAATGATTTAATACCAAGTATTATTAATTTGTACTATTAATATTTACCATCAAAGTCAACTGTGCCTGATCCATCAGTATCGATCTCAGCAATGATACCATCCAAGTCTTCTGGACCAAGTTTGTCATCCATTGCGGCTAATATTTCTCTTAAAGTAGCAGTTGTGATATACCCATTACCTTCACGGTCATAAAGTCTAAAGGCTTCTTTTAATTCTTCTTGCATAGCTTCAGCATCATCTTCTTCAAGGAAATGTGCAGCAATTTCACAGAAGCCATCAAAGTTTACTTTACCAGTAGCTACAATAGTAAATATTAAATAATAATTGTTATGAACAAATCTTTATTTGTGTAAAATAATAAATTATTGTTTACCATCAGGATCAACTTCATCTATTAGCCCATTTAATTCTTTATCGTCAAATAATTGACCCATGGTATTTAATATTGTACTAATTTTTAATGTGTCGATGAATCCGGATTTAGCAGTGTCAAACATTTGAAACGCTTTTCGCATTACTAAAATAGAACAAATTTAAACTATTAAATTAGTTATTTACCTATGAAGATTAAGCTAATATATCAGCCAAAATGTACTATTATACATTTTTAATTTACGCTACAGTTCTTTTTCTTTTCTTTATTTTTCAAGCAATTGAATGGAATTGATTTGTTTATTATTGCATTTTATATTTAATTTAAATACTTTCAAATAAAAAGCTAACAAAAGGAACTTATTTTTAGTAAATTTGATGTTTAATTAAGGCTGTTTCATTGATCTCTAATATCTCTTATAATATGGTAGCTTATTTTTTTAAATTTATTTTAAAATTTGGTTAGAAAAATAAATTTAGAATATGATGTATTATTTAGTATAGTACTCTGATTAGAATTAATAATACAAGTAGGACTGCATTTGATGGAGTGCATTTAGGACACCTGCCACAAATCCTTCATTTTTAAAAGGTCATGAAACCAATACATAGTAAGCATGTTGTTAGTAATTAAAGTTTTATTTAAATATTTTATTTAAAATTATGAATAAAATTACTTGATACAATATTCTCATTTTTATTCAAATACTTTTAGGTTCTGAATGAAATGAAAAGTGTATAGATTCTAGTGAATTTATCATGAGTTATTTTTTTAACCTTGCATTGTATAATTGCCAATTTGTAGCTATAACATAAAAAATAATTAGTTATGTAAAATTGAATCTAGAATGACATTTTACACACAGAAGGTAAGTATTATAGAATTCTATAATCAATGTTATAGGTATGCAAATTATATATTGGATCGCCTAAGAGACTTAAAATCTTTATTGCTCTAAGCAATGCCCGATCCAGAAATTAATCAAAGATGAGGTTAATTACAGGGAAGTAATAACAATTTATCCAATTCCAAATTTAATCTTATTCATTAGGGTAGTAACTTATAGTAGCATAGATTAAATATGCCATAGATAGACCATGGGTATAGGGAAAATCGCAACCAATTTATTTAGTTTAACAATGTTAAAAAATATTTATAATGAAATTATTTTAGGAGGTTTATGTTTATATCGACTTAAGGTACATCTAATGTAATGATGGGAATAATCAAATGATTTCGATAATCGAGATATTATAATAATCGAGTAATTCACTCTTTTTTTTTAATGAGGGGAGGACTTATTCACTTAAAATTAAGGGGAAAAATTTATCGTGATTTTTGTAACATAAACATAAAAATCGAACAAATCAGTAATTATATAATAGGTACTTAATTATATAATGATAGTTCGTTATGAATACATAATTATGTAACAATGGTAATAGCATTGATTATATAATAGTCTATTATATAATCAATGGTAATAGTAATAAAACGAATAACTACGTATATACGTTTGCGTGAGACCGGAATAAGTGAGTCATCAATTCAAAACAGGCGGGTGACACGGCTAATGAGAGCCGAGCTGCTCGCTCCGTCCGACCAATGACAGCCGAGTTGCGCGCGCAACCCGACCGATCAAGAGACACACGAATCTACAGCTGCAGCTTACCAACCAGGACCATTCGGTGTAGTGTCGACAGCGGTTCTGATAGCTCTTCTTGGTCACATTTTATTTTTCTCCGCGACAGTGCTTAATGTCTTCAAATGTCGTTACTATTTATCGCGACTCTATTAAATTTAATTAAAAATTTATAGAGTAACTTTCGTATGCGCTACCATACTTACATTATTTTACAAGCCAACGCGAAAACCGAACCTCTACAGTAAGCAACCAACAAGCCGTCAGTGGTACCAATTATATTCGTTCATAGATCAGTACAAAGTCATGGGCGCAGATAGAGGATAGCCAGACAATACACATGCATTCATTACATACCACTGCACTGATTCAAATCTCAATACAACATCATTTATCACACTATCAATGGATTATTGCAACCCTCTAACATACCCATGAGAAACCTCCACATTCCAACAATAAAATTAATCATCATAGGACATCTAGGTAAGATACACTATTATTTAAAATTCTTTTTAAGAAAAACAAACTTAGAATTACATATCATAACAGTAAAAACAGCAATGTAATGAATGTAAAACTAAACTTTTTTCTTTTTAATTTTAATTTGCAGCCAATGGATGATCCACAAGTCGTCGTATGATTAATGGACCAGATATAATTAATAAAAAAAAAACTGTAACACCCATTAGAATCCACTAAATAAAAATCAATATCTTAACGTTAAAAACATCAATGTAAATGAAAGTAAATACAACTGTTTCATTTTACTCTTAAGCAGCCCATATCTCTTTCTTATTGTATAAATAATAACCCTCCGTTAACATTATATTCTATTTAATCCCTCCTTTATTCAAATTTTTCTTCACATTCATGTGACCTCCCAGCTGTCTTGTGGAGGCACAACACAAAAAAAGTATTGGGTGGATGTAATGAGGTGATCATTATATGTATATTACCTTATTATGTTCCCACTATGAAAATATCACAACAAGTCCAAACCCAACAAATTACAGAAGTCTACATAGAACACAAACATTATTGGACATCTCTCAAAGTCTAAGGTAATAGAAAGCATTATTTAAAATTCTTTTAAAAAAAAAACTGAGTAGAAAAAAATAATATAAGTTAAATCATAACAGTTTAAACACTAATGTAATGAAAGTTAAACTAACTTTTTTTCATTTTACTTTTACTTAGCAGCCAATGGATGATGTACAAGTTGATAAAGGATAAATCGCACTGATTTAAGTAAACCCGGAAAACTTCACAACAAGTCGAAACCCATCAAATTACAAGACAAGTCTACATAGAACACAAACATTGTAGGACATCTCTCTGAGGTAAAAGATCACATTATTTCAAATTCTTTTAAAAAAAAAAAAAACATGGTGTAATAATAAGTAAAAAAAAAAAACGCTGGTAAAAATTATGAATTAAAATTCTTTTAAAAAAAAAACATAGAAGCAAAAACTTAGTAAAAATAAATGTGAAAAAAAACCTCCGAATCAGATGCCCTTAAAATTAGTATTTATGTTTTGCATAAAAATAAGGATCAATTAATGTAAGACGGTAGGTACAAAACCTCCTGTTTGTTTGAATTAGCACTAAAAAGAAAAAAAAATTTTATTTAAATTAGAATTAATAAAAACAAAAAAATTTACACCCATTACAATCCACCAAATAAATATCTATATATATAAAATATCTAATATATGACTTTTCTAAATCGATAATACTTTTAAACTCCAATATAAACATTCCAGCAAATTCTGAATCTCAAAAATTTACATTTTGAAACAAAAGTATATAATGAAGGACCCCAAATAACACCAAATTATTCACCTTCTATTTTAAATAAAACACAGTCTTCAGTAAATTTGAGTGACGTTTGTTCACCATCAACCCGCTTAGTGGTGAAATAACTTATCCCCTGTCAGTACTAAGACAAATTTAAATAAATCAATTGTAATATTGTTTCCCATTGAACCGACTAGGTTACGAATTGAAAAATTGATTGAATGATAAAATTTGAAAAAAAAAATGTATAGTTAAAAAATAAATTGTCTATTATTTTTAAATTAAAAAAAAAAATTACGAATTAATCATAAATTAAAAAGTAATATACAATTTTCAAGTTTAGGCTCTAAAATAATTGCGGAAATGCAATTATGTTTCGTAAACATAATTCAAAATTACCGTGGAAGTTATCCAAAAAAAATGTTTCCATTAATTTATACTATAAATCTCCAACAACTTGTTAATTTCTCAGAAAAAAACAACAAATAATTTTAGCATGAGAGACAACAATTCGTAGATGGATAGGCAATTCTAAATTTTTTCCAGGTTTTAATAGTCTTTGGTTTAAACAAATAAAAAATAAATTAGAGACAATGACAAATAATGAGAAATATTGTGTAATAATTTTTGACGAAATGAAAATAAATTCATTTTTATAATATTCAAAATATCTCGACATGGTAGAAGGCTTTGAAGATTTATGGTACAAAGGTAGGACTAAAAAATTAACCTCCCAGGCTATGGTTTTTTTAGTTCGAGGGTTATATAGTAAATGGAAGTTACCTCTAGCTTATTTTTTAATGGGATCTTCAATGAATAGTTCGATCTTAAAGATTTAATAAAAGACGTCATAGAAAAATGTATAGATTTAGCTTTAGATTCGGTGATACTAGTTTGTGACCCAGGTACTAATAATTATTCAGCTTTAAAACAATTAGGATTTACCAAAGACAACCCTGTCATTGATATTAAAGGACAAAATATATTTTCTATTTTTAATGTACCACATATTAAAATTAAATATAGTTGAATTAAAGTAGTATAGTTAAATTTATAGTTATAACTTATATTAAAATGCACATTTATTAAAAAAAATAACACGTTGAATAAATACAATTAAAAATTATTATTTTCATGTCGAAAAACAGACATTCCTCCTAAAAATATTAACTTTATGTATAATTCGTAATTTCAAATAACAAAATAAGCCTTGAGAAGACAAAACTATGACTTTATAATCGTAAAATATGCATAAAATCTTATAACAGTAAAATTTAGGAATATACAAAAAAAGCTCTAGAAAAATTCGCATTTTTTTTGGAAGATATTTTGTGTTTTCCATCAACCAGGAAAAATACTCAAAATTTTACAAATCCAAATCCTAATAATATTGGGATATTATTAATGATTTTATTGGGCATTAATACTAATCACTAATTACTGTATTAATTATTAACCAATAACCATCATTTAGGAATCTTAAATCGTGCCTTTAAAAAACGTACAATATTACACTGCAATTATATAAACTCTTAATCAATAAATAAACGAAACACAATCATGGACAAGTAGTAGAGTGTGAATAAATGAGTAATAATGATTTCAAAATAATTTGAAATTTTCTTTAGAAAGTAAAATAATTTGCTAATAGTATGAAATTGTTTAACTTTTCAATGTATTTTCTATAAAAGTTTCTTTTAATTATTATTAATTTTTTTAAATAAATATTTTACTTACTGGCTACTTTTTGGTCGTCTTCGTCCTGAAACATATTAAATTTTCAATCTCAACGTAGTAACTTTCTTATAGTTATTTATTTGACTTATTACACTTACCATTTTTGTATCTATCGGTACCGTTAGTATAATATAGTGATCCTGATGAGGTTTGTAGTCCGAATCTCTAGGTAAATAGCTGTCTGTTGCCTGTGTTCTAATTGGAGGGGAAAGCTTAGGAGACTCATGAAAGAAATACGGTAAAAATAGATAGGCATTCCGGTGGCCTATTCTTACACCTCTACAAATATGAAAATTTATGATATCACCCTGTCATACTGGTGAGAATACTTAACGCCAATTTACACATCCCAAAGATTCTCAAAGAACTTGAGCATTTCAAGCGAGTAATCACAGAAATTCTTACGTGTAACGTTAAATTAATTTTGTTTAATATGTTCACCACTTTTTAATATAAATGACCAGTATACAGCTAGAGTTCAAAATTAATTTTCCGTGTAGTTAATTTTTAATATACTTGAAAAAAAATTGATTCATTTTATGCATATAACTTGAATACCTATTTTTAATTCAATTTTATTATTATTGCAGTTTACACGTGACGAGCTGATATAATAATAGTAAATACATTTGCAAAATAAGTTATCCAGGTATCATAGAAACGAACGAACCATGTCATGCAAATCATGAAAATAGCTAATGAGCCACAACTAAACACTATATCTTGACGCCCACAACAGAACATATTTTTGTACCACATATTTTATATTTTATATATATATATTTAAGCCTTATTACTCAGCCTTGCAATTTTCTATAAATGTGCTGATGACAACAAGTTAAGAAAATTAATAAAGTAAACCAACACGTAATAATTTATTGGAAGCATTTAGAATTCTTACGAAGTATGAATTTTTGTTCATTTAATTTAATTAATTTTAATACAGCTGAATAACATAACTTTGTAAAGTAAAAACATAAATATGTATCTAAGAAATGTAAATTATAATTTTAGGTAATATAGATGAGCCGAATATAATATAGTAAAAATACTGCCTTTGTTATTTTGCCATTATCGTCAAATAAAAATTAAGATTGGGTACGTAAGAACTAAAATACTAAATCAATCATATTTTTTTATTATTTTAATAATATGTTTTTTTTATTTTTGTATCGTAGTATTAAAGTTTTGAATTTATAACATATTCTGTTACTTATAGAATTATAATATGATTGATAAAGGAATTAAAATAAGTAAATCATTATAGGCAGTAGAAGATATTTAGAGCACTACTTCTGCTACTTTTAGATCATTCAAACTTTTACAAAAAAAAAATATATCTAGGTAAGAGTATAATTTATTAATATTTTATTTAATACATATAAATATATGAAAATAAATATAAAGAAAATTATAACACTGTATTTATAGGTATTTACATAAAACTCATATTTATAACCCTCATAAAGTCATAACAAATATTACAAATTACAAACTTAATATAGTAATGTATCAAATTATAATAATTTAACTTGTGTCATAACGAGATTTTTACAAATAGGAAAAGATTAAGGTACTTTCTCATTAAAACACTATTAAATACATCATTAAGAAGATTTAATGGTTAGATATATTTTATTCCTAATTAAAAAAAATAAGTGTGTGCCAACTGTCAACAATATAATATATGATCTGATGATCGATTTATTTCATTTTTTTTTATTTTGAAATATTATCGATGACTATTTGGCTCAACTCGTGAAATGTCTCATTACAAACACGCGCGACGCTCAAATTATATGAATCTAACAGCTATTGTATAAACTGCTGAAAAAATATTTTTAAATTCTCCCAGCTATCCACCATCACACCTGTCAGTTTAATATTTTTGTGGGTCGACCACTTGGATTGTTTCCATGTATTGTTTTTAAAAGATTGTTTATTATCTTTTAACATATCTACATACATATTATCATAGACTAATTTCATTTAGTATAGAAAATAGAAATATTTTTAAATATTATACTTATTAATTAATAATGAAATATAACTTCATAATATTGTTAGTATTATGAAGCTAAGTTTATAAAGATAAGCACTCTATTTACACTCGTAGCACGTAGGTAAACAAATTTATCTAGATTTAAAAAAAACTCTCCTTATAATCGGCTTAATCCTTGTTTTACTCGTAGATCAAACCAGTGGATGGGTATTATTATTGACTTACTGTGCATTTCAGGCGGTTCAAACAATTTTAAATAACGCATTTTGATCATAGATTCTGAGTGAAGTGAGGAATGTATTGATTTTACTATTATGATGTGTGTTTTTTATAATAAGGAAAATCAAGAAAATTACCAAAATGTAATTGTGTTATTACCTCATTCGCTCAGAATTGCTTTTCTATAGAAATAGTACATTGCCTTAAAATTTAAAATACCTGTAGCTCATCTGTTTTAATTCTTCAGCTTAGGCAATGCTTTTTTTTGTAGTTTGAAATTCGTAAAACTTTTAATTTAAATGCTTAAGGCTTGGAAATGTAATATCTGCAAGATTCTTCATAATTTACTCTTTCTAGAAAATAAAAAAAATTTGATAAGCTTATTTGGAAAATGAAATGTTGGAGAAATCGGATATTTCAACTTTTTAGTAGTAGAAAACTAGAAACCGATCCACCACCAGCTCTCATTTACTCAGAAAGTCAGAACTGATTTTCTAAAACTATATTACATTGGTTACAAATTTAAATGTACAATTACGACTATACAGATAGTCATTTATACCATAGATATATTAACTAAAGTAATAGTATTAACTTAATTAATGGGTCTATGGTTTATACCAAAAATTCCAGCTAGAGCTACCACCGGTACAATTAAACATACAATACAATTTTAAAAATTCAATTATTTTAAGATAACTATAGTCTATAGTCACATTTTTACACTGTTAAATTTAATATATATTTGTTTAATCGTTTTTAACTTTCATGTTGGATTATCATTTACCACCATAACTATTATTAACAAATATTATAATATTTGTAGTGTGTAATATTGGGATGTGGAGGACAAAGCCCTCCTTTGCTATGTAAGCGACGCTAAGCGTTACATAATAATTATAGCACCCCCAAGATTTGAACTCTATATAGTTGCGTTACTGAGAATCAACCAAAGGTAATGAGATGTTTTCAATTTCTTTTATAAATTTATAATTTTCAAAATAAATAATAGTTAAAAACTTACGTTTAAATATAGTTATCATAGCTTATGCTATCGCCAACGACCATACCACGTTGAATACACCAGTTCTCGTCCGATCACTGAAGTTAAGCAACGTCGGGCGTAGTTAGTACTTGGATGGGTGACCGCTTGGGAACACTACGTGCCGTTGGCATTTTTTTACTCTTTTTTTAAATTTTTTATTATAAAAATAATTTACATAGAAATACTGTAATTCTTTACCCAATTGATATTTAAAATATGTTAATTTTATCATGATGTATGATTTTATTTTTTTGTGTGTATGTGTACTCAAAAAAATGGTCAGATTTTCAACTCCAGTATTGATTTCTGGTAGCAAATTGTATCTAATTGGTACTGAGAGGTCATTTTTCGAATTCCCTACAGTTTTAAACTTAAAAAACTGACCAAAACAGCAAAATGTACGGCTCACCGGTTTTCAACAAAATCTTTGTTTTTGTCGTAACTCAAAAGTAAAGTCGTAATACAAGTTATTGAATTTATAAATGCTGTATCTTTAGTAATCGTTTTAAAGTAATGTTACATTGTTATTCAAAATGTTAATATTTATAAAAAAAAACAAAGCTATAGAAACTAACATCTTAAACAATGACCAGAATACATGTTTATATTATAGGAATATAGTACATTATGATCCAGTAGCTTACGTTTATAAAAAATGTTTATTACATACAAGTCAATCAAATAGTATCAAAATATTTTTTATTCTAATAAATCAATGAAAAAAAAATCAGTACATCACAATTTTATGTAAACAAAAAATATAATAGTATTCTTGAAATTATGGCAAAAAAATATTAGGAGCACTACATTTTACTATAACACACAGTAAATAAATGACATAAATATTAATTAGGGAAATATTTATATCTAATAATTTTAGTTATCATTAGTGTTCATCAGGAATAGCACGAGCTCTAACCAAATCAAGTCGTCCTACTTTAATCATATCATTTTCCCATTTAGTAAGCTCTTTAATATATTTATCTTGTTCCTTAGTAGCAGCATCAGTGTATTTTGTTTTAGTATTCTCATCCAATTCTTTCCATTTACTAGCAACTATTGGCATATATTGTGTAACAGGCACATTCCCATGTTTTTTGATTTCATCACTTACAAACATTAAATAAGCAGTAAGTGGTTTACGAGGTTTACCTAATTCTTTTAATTCCTAAAATAAATAAATTACAAAAATTAAAAAAAAACCAAAATTTATATTGTTTTATTAGATGATTATTCATACTTTTCTATGTTTGCGTTTAATTCTTTGTTCCATCTGTTCATATTTTATTTGAGACAATATATTCTTTTGGTCATTAGTCAAGCTTTGCTTATATATTAGCATACTATCTTTGTAATTTTCAAGTTCTTTGTTAAAAATTTTTTTCATTTTTTCTTTTCTATCCATATCAATATTCTTCCACATTTCACTTACAACACGAACGGCATCTAAAAAATATCAAATATAATAGTGCAAATATGAAATATCTATGAATTAAGTTTTTAATTAAGTTTTTTTTAATTAAATTAAAACAACAATATTAATAATAATAAAAATACCCATATATTTTGATAAAAAGACAAGATACCTTTTATACTCAGATTATGTTTTTGAACTACTTCTGGTCTTTTTTCATTAAGAAATATAAAGAATGGAGGATTAGGTTTCTTTGGTTTTAATGGCAGCTGTAATGTATTTTCTACCGACACTTTTTTAGCATATCCTGTATTTCGAGATTCCAACACAGAATTCATACATCTAAACACAAATAAAATTTTTATTTAATAATACTTATAGTTAATGAAGAAAATGTACATCAGTTAGTATTACAAGTATTTTAAATTATTAACCTGTTAATAAACAAATTGTTTGAATTGACTAATCGCCAATTATTCGTCAGAAATTGTTTGAAACCCATATTTAATTTAATAGTATTTCTTAATTATGATTTATACGATTTAGGCACTTATTGCAAAAACAAGAATAGGTTGTATTAATAAAAACAAACCAACATAATTTGAAAAGAAAACATCGAAACGTGAAACGAGGAAACGACGGAGAATTACTGATAGTCGGGATCACAACAAAATGCTGTTATCGAGGAAAGATAAATTAACGATAAAATTAAACATAAAACGTATAACCTCAAAGTACACTATCAACAGTATCAACACACGCAGTCAAATTCTGTGAAATATTCAGATGGAAAATGTGTTTTTTAAACAGATATAATAATAATAATTTAAATTAAATTAATTTTCCATAACATTTAGGTCATAATAATGTGCGTTCATTTTCTCGGGAGTTTATTTTAAACGATTATTATTACTGTTGTGTATGACCACGATTATGGATGATAATAATTTAAGATTAGTTACTATAGATACCACGGTCTTTACTCTATACCATGGTCTAAGACCATGCTATGTTTATAATATTTAATGTTTGTGCCTCGTTTTCACGGCTCACGCATTCACGTCACACTACACACTTTCACAGTTCACACGGCGAGTCGGTGACACTGAACCACGCGACACGTCTTGGTGCTGTGACGTTTAATGACGCATCAGTGTCGCTGTCTGAACAACGTAATTATTTAGTGGTTATTATATTCTTATTTTTTATCATTTCTAAATGGCGTCATCGTTCGTTACGTACAAGTTTCTAGAACACAACCAAGAGCATCCCTGTTTGTGGAATAAATCATCATCAGCCCATACATAAAGATCAGGGACCAGTAACTATAATCAATAATACGTTTGATTTTAATATCTACAGAGAAAATCAACTCAAACTGATATGATAATATCACAAAATTATAACCATCCTTATTCTCATAAAATGTCATATTTTAACTCAATTTTTTATAGACTTGAACGTATTCCTCTAAATAAATATAATTATCAACGTTTATGATATTGCTCATGAAAATATTGTCATCTTAAATATCAATAAAAAATCCATAAACGTGTAGAACAATAAATAATTCAAAAAATATTGTTAATTATTGTAGTATGAAATATCATAATAATGTATCTAATAAATTCGCTAAAATTTTAAATAATATAAGGGTAGCATTTTTTACAGCTGGGTTTTTCGCACGACAAAGGATACTTTAGAAAACACTCTTATTTCTCTTAAAAATAATTTCTATAGTAGGAACTCTGTATTCATTTTGCACATTACCAACTCAATGAGTAAAATTACTGTGAAATACGTGATATGCGTATACAATCTAATACTAAATCCAATAAGAGCACGACAGCATGCGTCGGTGAATTTCTTTTATTGTTTTTAATACAAAATTAAATTCATTACAATATACCGATAAAAAATTTCTCCTGTTATTGTTTTTAAGTAAAGTGTGTGCGTGTCGCGTGTGAATACAGCTGCGGCATCCATAATTTCGCAATCTTTTTTTTTTGTTGGTCTGTAGAACAGTAGAGTAAGTAGTACTCTGTACTCGTTATATTATATCTGTGTATACCCGAATGGCCGAACATTAATTTTTATAAATATTATTTTATACATCTTTCTAAATCTAAAAAGTTTGCACTAAAATAGTTATATTAATATAAATTTGTATTTTGTATCTATACGAACATGCATTTTATAGTGAACATAATACAACAATAAATTATATTTTTACAATTTTTATGACAATTAATATATTATTTCATTTTTTTTTTTTGGCCCTGGGGGGGGTTAGAACCCGAACCCCCATCCCGTAAGTACGCTACTGCCCCTATAAATATTACTGTGACTGTCAGGGTTTACAATCTATTACCGATATTACATAATTACTTATAGAATCATTATAATCATTTAAATAATACTATTAATAATTCTACGGAAATCATTAGGTTTTGAAATAAATGTATTGTATGCATTTTAAACTGAATAAAAGTTAATTAAATATTAATATAATAGGAGCTGCCTACCTATTATTGATAAATATTACTTCATACACAATCCATCTCGTCAATGAATATGATTGTCATTAAATTATATTGATTTATAAATAATTCATTTTAAATATGATTTATTCTTAAAATGAACAATTAATATTTGGTAATAATTACATAATATCATTGATTACAAATACTAGTATTTATAATCAATGATAATATCTTTTGAGATTTATTGTATTTTTAATACGTAAGTACCAATAAAATATATTTATGTCATATAACTTTTAAAATTTGAATATATTTTATAAATGTATAAAATGTTTAACTGTTAAAGCTTCGAGATTCTGAGTGAAACAAGAAAGTTATTGTTTTTACCATGATTATATGGGTGTTTTTTTTCTACCTGTCATAATGTTTTTAACCAGAAAACTTAGTCCTATCATGTACTTGGTATCATTTACTGGTATATGGTACCAAAATTCATTTCGTTGATGCTTTTGGGGGTCAGTTTTAAAATTCCCAGTTTTACAATATTTTGTAAAAATGTACACAAACATCCGAAGCTTATTTTTGTAAAAAAAAATTTTTTATACTTAATTTAAATTCTTTAACACGTTTACTGTGTATCATATTTTGGCAATACCAGGAACGCATAATTAAAACAAAATTCACAACGGCGTAATTTGGCGTTGTCAACACTATTGAACAATATTCACATCACATGTTGAATAATTCCAATTGGTGAATAGTGAATACTCAATACGTAATACATAATAATACCTATTGTAAAATAATTATACAAACAACATGACTGTTGGCTTAATTGACATCTTTACTGGTCAAATTCCTTAATAAAATAACTTAATTATAAATTTATATTCGTTAATATTTTATTGAAATTAAGAAATCGTACATAAATGGAGTATAATATTAAGAAAAGTATAATACCTTCGAAGAAACTATCTAATCTATTATTATTTACCATGTTTACAGGAAAAACTGACCAAAAATAAAAGTATAAGTCCTATTGTTTCAACACTAACCAAGTAACACTTTTGCACACATTAAAATTGGTGATCAGTCAAAGTCAGTTGGCATCGTACGCACCTAACTTGATACTAGGAGTCTACAAATTTTGAAGTTAAGAGGATTGAAGAGTGAAGACACTAGCCACTTGTTTGTTTTTTCAGTTTAAACTCACAGAACACAACTTCATAAAAGTATTAATATTAAATTAAAAAGTATAAATTATTTCACAATATGTAAAACTATTAATAGATTATAATAATAGTATAGAAAACTTAATTCCTACTACATAAAACAGAAGTTTCTTTATAATTTATGGTCTTAGAATTTTGATCAGAATATTAGGGAAATGATTACGAAGCTATTTTCGAAATACGTTTAAATTATAGTTAAGTTTTACATTTTTACTGGTTGTAAATACCACCATTGATTATAGAATAGACCTATTGGTACTACGTCAATAGTTCCACTTACTTTTCACATTTTTTTGAGCATATTAAACAATAGGTAAATAAAAATATAAAATATAGGTATATCAATTATTATGTAAAAACTAGATTAATATAGAGACATGATTTTTTTTAAATAATTAAAAGTAGTTGTCCTTTCTCTCACTATTATTTTTATAATTTAAAATGGCATTAATAATACCTTAATTTAAAGAGGCATTTAAATTTCCTAACTTTGAAAACATACAAATGTACCTAATATCAATCATAACTCACACTGGGTAATTTCACCATTCTCATTCATCCGCCATCGGTTCACGAGATGGGGAAAACATGTTCAAGAAAAGAAAAAATTTCGACCAAATCGATACAGTACATGCCATTAATCGTTGAGCATGTACACGTACACCAGACTATATTATATTGTATAGTATTAAACAGAGTAGAACGCATTTCTGCACGTTCAAATAATAATTATGATAGACGGCCGCCGAAATTTAGGTAAATACAGTTCAGAATAATATATATTAAAATTACCTCAATTAAATATCATTAAATCAAATAACAAACAAGCGTTGTTATGCAATTACTATAAATCATGGTCAATAAAAGTATAAAATAATTATTATATCATTATGTAAGTGTTATTAATAATTACCTATATACTTACTACTAAGAAAACGGAATATGATGTAAGAAAATAACATATAAATTACAGACACGTGAAAATCGAAGATCGATATATATATATATATAGCGTGTTAGTGATCGGTCATCATTTATATCGGCCATTTATCAACGGCGCCGTGCGATCGTTTTCTCAACGGGACGACATAAAACGTTGGCGAGTGCCCATCGTCCGCTCACACGTCGCGTCGACAGTCGACCATCGACCAGTTCCTAACCGCTAGCCGGGAATCACCGCGGCGGTCACAAACCGAAGATCCATCAGTTACGATCTATCCGCGGGGGCGCCGAGCGAGAGTGACTGTCAGACAGACGGACGGCGGACCGGGAACCGGGACCGCGATATCGCCACAATCATCCGGGACACAATCGCTTATCGCGTCCACAATAATATTATTTATTTATTATCAGCGATCGTGTTACGAATTAGTAGCAACAGCTATAATATTATTATAATACCGCCGCCGCCGCGTATCATCGCGTTTCACATTATTGTGCTGTTCTGTGCCTCGTGCGTGAGTGTTTGTTATTTTGTCCTGTGCGCCCGAGGTGTGGGTAATACATTACCTATCGTGCGCGCATAATTAACGTAGAAATTTAAAACGGTGTATCCTCTTCGATCGAATCGCCGTGTGAAAGTTATTTCTCAAGGTTCGTCGTCGCACAGTCGGTCGGAATTTTAACATCATAACCCGAAGCGACGTTGTGCGAATGCCATGGCCCACTATTACCGGTAGTACGACGTGGTGCTCTGAACTGTGCGCATCGCGTTTTTGTTAATCGTTGTTTCGCGTCGATCGTTTTTTTTTTTGTTTCTCTACCGATTGTGATCGGAAAAACGCGTACACGTCATAGACCTACCGCAGTTGTGCTTGGAGCGAAACCAGTCAATCCCTAGCGGTTGAGTATCAATTATTACTCCGCACAGTTATCGTCATGGCTTTGGCGTCCGAGAGTAAAGAAGTGATCGTGCTGAAAACGCAGAAGACTCAGGAAAAAGATTTCACTTACGTGGTGAAGTCTCTTTTTGCTGGAGGTAAGGTCCAACCGACTCGTGCTTCTCTTACCGGCGCAGTGTCGCACATACATTTATTCATGATAAAATATTCTCATCGATTTTATTTTCAGGCGTTGCTGGTATGTGTTCGAAAACGACTGTTGCTCCTTTGGATCGAATAAAAATATTGTTACAAGCCCATAACAAGCATTATGCAAATTTTGGTATGTAATCGTGATTATAATTATTGTAATATTACTGTTGTAGTATTATTGTTTATTCGACACATTTGGTTTCATTTTAATCGTAATTAAATAATAAGTTAAATAATTTATAAGATATGTTTGTAAGCACATATTATATTAGTTTATTTATTGCAACATTTTTTCTAATAAACACCTAATGTTTTAAGAATAAAAAAAAAATTATAATTTAAATTTTAAATGACTAGAAAATATCAATTTATTAGTTTAATCTTACAAAATAAATTGTTTTTTTTTTACGATTGAATATCATAGGAAATAGAAACTAATTGGTAATTATTAATCGATTAATCCAATTATCTATCATTGATTGTAACTTATATACCTAAATTATGTATTTACATTGAGTTTGTTAGTTTCTTATTGCTAAAATATTGTGAAATACTCCTAGTTATTACTAATTAACCAATTTAACTGCCTATCTACTATACAATATTATTATCCAAGTATTATAGATTTTATGTAAACAGATTGTAATGTATTTTTAATAAAAAAAAAAGTATTACAGATATAAATAAGTACCAATTATTAAATTAAATAACTATTAATTAGGTATTTATAATCTGGTTTATATTATAAATTATATTAAGAATTTATTATTTTATCTATTAATTTATAATATCTTATTTATTAACTTGTTCTATTTTAGGTGTGTTTAGTGGTCTTGCTGAAATTGTTAAACGTGAGAGTTTTATTGCATTGTACAAAGGCAATGGTGCCCAAATGGTGAGAGTATTCCCATATGCAGCTATTCAGTTCACGTCATTTGAATTTTATAAAACAGTAATGTTATTGAATTAATACTTAGTTTAATAATTATATTTTGAGTTTTAAAATAATATTTTTATTTTAAGCTATTGGGATCCATTTTAGGTAACAGTTCACATGTGGGAAAGTTTATTGCTGGTTCATCTGCAGGTGTCACAGCAGTTACTATTACATATCCTTTAGATACAATTAGAGCACGATTAGCATTTCAAGTGACTGGTGAACATGTTTACAATGGAATTGTACATGCAGCTAAATCTATAGTCCAAAATGTACTTAGAAAAGCATGCTATTAAAGTTTGAAATGTATATATTGATAACAGTTTTAATAGGAAGGAGGAGTAAAAGCTTTATATCGTGGTTTTGTTCCTACATTATGTGGTATGGTCCCATATGCGGGTTTAACTTTCTTCTGTTTTGAGTTTATAAAAAAATTTTGCTTGAAAACATTTCCAAAATGGCTTAGTAAACCATCCAATAATGATTCTGGTAAGTTTTAATAACTATTAAAGACTTCATAAACTAAGTAGATTTGTTTTGAATAGGTGGCGCCGTACTTACTGTACCAGCAAAATTGATGTGTGGTGGAATGTCTGGTGCACTTGCCCAATGTGTTTCATACCCGTTGGATGTAACAAGAAGAAGAATGCAATTAGCTAGTATGGATCGAACCAATTCAAAATACAGGTGTGTATAATATAAAAAGTTAACACACATTAATGTTATGTAATGTGTAATTATTAATCATTAATTATAAAATATGACATCTCTGCTCATTTGTCTTAATATAAAGTTATAGGAGCATATGAATTAACTTTTTATTAATATCATGCTATCATAGGTGTGATTTGGCACTATCCAAAAATGACATTTTATTTTAGAAATTTTTTTTTTTTTTTTTGAGTTACGATTAAAAATATTAGGTATTTTCAAGTTTTATATCTAAAACTATGTTCACATAATTTTTTTCCTTCTTAATTTGAAGTTTTGTTCATTTAACTCTGCTGCAGTAGTTCTACTTAACAGTAAGAAGGTACAAATTATCAAGAAAATGGTTAAATTTTGTGTGTAGTATAGGTATATGAAATTTGATTAATTGATATTATGAAAACTGATTTGAATTATTTTTGTTAGAACTAGTTTTGAAAGGTTATATAAAGTATACGACAAAGATCCTTTTCTGATTTAAGTAATATATTTTCTTTAGACACACTCTGAACTCTCAAGTCTATGCATGCTATGTTATGCTATAAAGTGAATTTTATAGTAACTATTAATAATGTTACCCAATGTGTATAGTAATAATTCATTTTTATTTATTTGTATGTTTTTTCAGCCAAGGTATGATCAAGACCTTAGTAACCGTTTATCGCACTGATGGTATTACAAATGGATTATATCGAGGAATGAGTATCAATTTCATTAGAGCAGTACCTATGGTGGCTGTGTCTTTCTCTACTTATGAAATGATGAAACAAACTCTAAATTTGGACACTGGAGTCGATTCCTGAATACCTGAATAAGTTTTACTATGATCAATAAATCTGTTTAGATTATTATTTTTTTATTAGTTTACACTATTATTATGTTATGAAAGTTAGTTGTTATTTTTATAAATAGATATAAAATTTTATAAATTGTTGAGATTGAAATAAAATATTTTTCAGAAGTTGTTTTGGGTTAATATCAGTAGCATAAATTCTATACACTAGAAAAACTGGATAGGTATAACATATTTATTTTTTTTAAATAAAACCTACATAATATAATAAAATATACTTATTTAGTATTTGGATAAAAATCATTTAGTATTGGAGTGTATAACAAACATAAAATATGTTCACATAATTTGGTACAATTTCTATCAATACCTACAATGCATGACAATGTGAAAAATATTAAATTTAACATTTAACAAAAAACCATTATGAGAAACACTGGTTTCACTGACAATTATTGTAATTTATTTTTAATTTGGTTGTTTAATGGTGTCTTAAAATATTAAATTTGTATAATAAGTTTGAAAAAATGGCATGCTTATAGTTCAAAATGTTTTTAAGTTTGATAAATATTCTAAAAAAGTGTACTAATCAAAAAATAATCACTTTTATTGCATAACCTAAGAAATAAATGTAATCAAATTTAACTATGTTGTTTTAGATTCACAAAACAATTATTTCTCAACATGTTGTATTCTACTTCAAATATGAAACTAATTAAAAAACCAAATCCAGGAAATTGTTAACAATCATGAGACGTCATAGTTTTTGGTAAAAATACTTCTACAAATAAATTTAACAGGGGAAAAAATATATTTTGCTGCATAGGTGCTGCGCTTTATTTTTGATTAGTATTAGTTAAAAATAAAATATAATATGTAATAATAATAGGCATACAACTATTTTTCTATTAAGCTTCCATCTCCAAATGGATATAATATATTTATCCTTTTAATAATATTTTTGATGATTGTAATTGTTGTGAAGTATCTATGATATTATTTCCAACATCTTTCAAATTTGGTTCATTTACAGATACACAAAACTTTGTAATAGCTGCAGCAGCTTTGAATAATTTTGCAGTTCGTTGTTTATCCATTTTCTTTTTCCACTAAAATACAACATTATTATAAAACGTTATGTTGAATAAAAATAAAAAAATAATAAAGCCCTTAATAATTACTGTTTCGTCTCTAGATGGTAATGTAGAGAGGAATAACTCTTTATTTGGATCTGCTATAGCTAAAACTGATAGACATCCATCTACTGTGGCTATAACAACTGCTCGTCCATCTTCAGTTGTTTCAATGGCACTTAGTTCAGCTGGCACACGATAATTAGCCAACATCTTTGCATCGGTAAGTCTATTAAAATCATAATTACAATTTCTTATATAAATTAATAAATTTACTAAATGCAGGGTTTCAACTTACCGGAAAACTCTTAATGTTTTTCTTCCACTATGATAATACAACACATATTCATCAGTCTTGTTAAACATACAAATCACAGTAAATACACCTTCGGCTACTCGTGGTATAAAAGTTTTTACAGAAGTTCCTTTTTTGAGTTCTAGAAGCTCTAAGCCACCTCTAGGAGGTGCATACAATCCATATTTGCCATCTTTTGTACAGAACCCTCCCCATTTGGAAATGGATTTTAGATATTTTTTCGTACGTATATCAAACAACATGCCTTTATCAGGATTTATTACGGCAACTAAATTAGCCCTATGTGGCATTGCTACTATAAACATAATATCCTGAAAGTAAAAATATTTTGTCAATAGGTTTATTTAATAATTATCAACAATTATTTTTCCTAAAGAAAGAGAAAACTGTTTTTCTGATTCACAGAAATAGTTAAATTAGTATTGGAAAAAAATACAGTTGTCACTTTCTCAATACAGTTTGTATTTTTGTTTGGTATGTAAATATATAATAGGTACTCAGATAATATATTGTGGGTACATTGAAAATAAAGCCAAAGGTCAAGGTCAAAGAGCTTTGTCATTCCTTCCATAATTTGTTACGCAGTCTATCATTAATACCTATGCAATACATTTATAGGTAGGTATTGTTATGCAATGTAGAAATCTTTAGAAATCACTAATGAAACATTAATTTCTATGTGTTTAAACCTGTTTTTTGTGTAGAACGTGATTCCAAACTCAATAGTTGGTTTTACAATTTCTAATGATATAAAGTAATACTAAGTAATATCACAATTGGAACATACGGACATACGGCATATAGTTCATCAAATATATTCATACATCATACCTAAATTAAATTAAATTTAATTATTTTAGAATTAAAAAATAAATATTAAAATACAATTTCTATCTGAAAGATACCTTAGATAATTGTACCCATTTCAAAGATATTATTAAAAATTCATTTACATGCTTTGTAAAAGTCCATTTTAATGTCAAAAATGAATTGCTAACATAACATAATAGTAGTTTTATACATTTAAGAACATTTGGTATCTCACAATTATAGTTCCGCCGAATTTAGTTAAAATAAGTGGTTTCATTTTATACCTTTCAGAACTATACAATTCATTTTTTTTTTATCCAAATACTGTCTCTTATAAACACACAAAAAATAAAAAAAAATGTTTCTATAGTTATTTGGAGAATCGTTTCCAATATAAATACTTAAAAAACACCTCACCTAAGATTAAGGTGGTTTAAATTTTTAACGTCCAACTTAAATAAGTATTCAAAACCACTGCATAAAAAGTGCAAATACCTAACACATTTTTAAAGAGCTAGTTCAAATCCTTTTAATAAGAAAATATTCAAGTAATTGATGATATTTTTTCAAATAAATATATATATATAAAAATTTATTTAACGATAAAGTCACACATAACTTTCTACAATTATAATTACACCGCTCTAGTAACTTGTGAAAACATTCCAATATTTAATGAAATGTAAATAGTTTTTTTCTAGAATGATACTTCTTGAAAAGTATTGTCTGTCGAGGAGTTTATGAAAACAATTTATAGTTAGTTACCAAACATTTAGCCAAACAAGATTGCGAGTAAGGTAATTAATAATATGTACGTATAGATACTTAGGTAATAACTAATAACTATAGTTTTGAAATATGAATGGTATATATAAACTTTTTAAAATATACATAGCTGCAAGGTTTATTCACTTGATATTATTTAACTTTTATTTTTTTAATTTGCATCATTTTGAAATTACTTTTATGGAAACCTATTAATATTTATCATAACATTTGTAACTAATACCATTGATAAGTATATAGGTATATTTAATCAATGCTAATACTATTGATTGTAGATCGGTAGTAACTATGTATTAAATAAACAACGCTAATTGCTAATACCCTATTGAGTGTTTAAAAAAATTATCTTTTGAAAATTATTTATTTGGTAATTATTATCATTGAAAAGTATGAACCTATTTACATTAAATTTTCTAAAAAAAAAATTTGTTATCAATTATCATTTACCTACCTAAGTACTTGAAATATTTATTTAAATCATCAAAAATGTATAATTATCATTATTATTTAATGATTAATACCGGCTTAAACTCCCTAAACCATTTGGCTCGAACAAATTTATTTTTATTTCCAATCACTACTCGTTATTGGTCTCAAATCACAAAATAATTTTAAATGGTTAATAAAGGTACTGACCTTCATTCCTGATTGTTTAAGTACAATTTTCGTAACGTATTGACCGTCGGTTGCATTAAATATATGAAGTGCTTCTCTATGACCTTTATCACTAGCCAGAGCAATCAAATTAAGCCCATCGGCTGTTACAACGAGATCTTTGAATTCCATACCAGTGGCATTTCGTATTTGATAATCGAATGAGTAAATAGTTTTTCCATCTGGTATAGATCTTACAATTGCCGAAGCATCAATATTTTGCTGAGTTTCTACATTCATTTCTTCTTGTTTAGAGACAGTAAGACATTTAGTTGCTTCGTCTAAGAGCATTATTTGCTGGATTCCAGGCTGTTGTTGTTTAAAAATTACTCGACATAAAATACGATTCCATATGAGAAAATTGCCAGATTCAGAGCACACTATATATTTGCCATCCGGTGTTATTAACGCATGAGTGACAATAGCTCCTAATAAATTATCAGCTAACTGTTGAATTAATTTCCCCGTGTTAATATCCCATATGCCGACGCAGCCTCGTGTTACAGTTGCTGCCAATCCAGAGTTTTGAGATAAACTTTAAATTAATTTGAATATGTATTAGATGTATTATATATGCAAGCATATAATTATCTAAACTTCTATTACCTTATAGAATCAATTTGTAATTCGTGTCTGTCTATAACATGAACTTGTTCAAATATATTATTAATGTTCCAAACTTTTACCGATCTGTCAATGGAAGAAGTTATAACAGAATTCCAATTTCCAGTAGTTAGTGGTAAAAGTGATATAATACGACCAAAATGAGCATCTAGAACTTTTATTAATTTCTCTGTTTCCATATTCCATACATATAACATTTTTCTAAACAAATTAAATAACTCGTTATACTATAAGTGTGCCCACATGTCATCATTTATACATAAGTATTATATTTATAGAAATTATTTAATAGGTACCGAACTCCTGCGACTAAAAAACGTTTGTCAGCCGATAACATACACGAATTCGACTGCATCATATTAATAGTGATATTACGAACTCCATGTGGTAAATGTAATACTTTTGTACCATCTGATGATAAATCCCAAATACAAAAACCATTTGAAATGGTACCCAGAAGAGATGATGAGTCTTCGGATAATTTAATTTGAAGCACAGTACAATTACCAACTAAAATTGTTTGTACTTTAGAATATAAATTAAATTATTTCAAGGTAAATAATATTTTACTAGTTTTTAAATGATCAATCATTGTCCATTTATCGTCAATAAAGTCAAATTGAGCTATATCATAAGAATTATTCGTTAGACAACAAAACAATTTAGTCTCATTTTTATTTATAGCCATAGCACTATGAAAATAAAGTGGTGGACAACTAATATTATCTTTATTTGTTTGCATCATCATTCTAGTGTCATCCATTTTACCAGACCAAAATATAAAACGATTGCTAGTCAATGTAGTGAATTTCACAGACATTAAAACCCATTGATTGGGATCTTCATTTATTGTAACTCTGCAAATCAACATTAATCAAATGAGTCACGAGATTGAAAGTAGGTACAATTTAGTCCAATATAATTTTGAACTTAATAGAAAATAGTGAATATAAATCACTAACTATAATAGTAATAAAGTAAAAATGAATATATTTCTGAAAATATTAAATATTAAAAAAATCATGAATATAATGTAAATAAATTATATAAATACTTGGATTCCAAATTTCCTCTTAAATCATATCTACAGAGTGAAGAAGATCCATGAACAAATAAATGTGTATTTAACATGTTTATACCCGAAACTATTTCTCCATTATCGAAAGGATTCTCAATAACAATAAATTCACTTGTGAGGCAGTTTAATAATACAGTCTATACACAGAATATTTGATAGTTATTTATGGCTCATTTGACTTTCAACTTTTTAGATTTTATTTTTATACCTGGTTGTTATTAGTATAAGCTGCAGCATAACGATTATCAGGACTTAAACATAATGCTTGCATGATTCCTTCTAGTCCTGGGTTCACATTTCGAGTCATATCACTTGTAGATAAATCCCATGTAATAAATCTATTTGATATGGACACAATATATCTATAATCGGATGTTACTTGAAAATCAAATACAGCAAATTGGTGACCTTCAAGAGAATACTATAAATAAAATACAATTAACAAATTTACAACAATATTAGATTAACAGAGTAATAACTTTTAGTTGTTAGAGTAGTAATTACTTTTAATGGGCCTCCTGGAGTATGTAAACAATGGTAATAAGGTATAAGAGCACAGTTATCTGGTCCAAACTGATCACATTCTGCTAATAAACTTTTTATGTTTGGATTTGATCCAATTTCAGGTAATAAACGACCAATTAGTTGTGGAGCAAGCATATCAGGAAATTCCCCGAGTATTGCCCCACCCAACCTTAAAGCATCAGCGACAAGTATCAATTCCCTAGAAATAAATTCAGAATTAATTCAAAATCGTTAAAGAATATTTAATTCAGGATTTATGGCATCCTAGACCATTGCCGTGTCAAATTTGGCACATCCTGTAAGGGACAAACACATCTTATTTATAAAACCAATATCAAACCTTTGCTTTGATTGCATCTCATTGCTATTTGGCATTTTAAAATAAAAAAATTTGTAGTAAACGTTTAATAAAATTTAAAAGTGAATTTTACTTTTAAAATATAACATATACCTAGTTGCATCTCGATCATCAATATTTGCACAAGCATCCTCAAAATCACTTAAAACTGCTTGTAAAGGACATGAAGATAACTTTGCATGCAGCCAACGGTAGTTAAATAAGACATTCTTGTACAAATCTTGAAAACGATGAGCTCTTACAAGATGATATGGTAACTCTCCAAACTGAAAATATATAGATTTTTAGTTTTTAGTGCTATGAAAATATTTTTTAATTCACACAAACTTTTCTCAAATTATATCTTGAAGCTGTGCCTTCTTTTGAATAAAATACCAAAGGTTGTACTGGTACTTTCCTATCGGCCGAACCTTCTTTATTTTGTAGATTGAATCTATGCCTTTGAATTTCTGTATACTTAAAAGGTTTTGGATTACCACCACCCCAAATTCCTAAATAATAATCAGCTATAGAAGAATGGAAATATGTAACCATATTCATATTCTTAAAGTATCTTTCTCGAGCAGCGTCTCTAAACTGTCTGAAAAAATTGTTTTTTAAATATTTTATATTTTACCACCTTGGTTATTTTAATAATTAATAATATACTTATATAAGTACCTATGATACCAGTTTAATACACTAACACCATCAGCCTCTCTTTCTGACAAGTAATTTGGTAAATCATTTCTAATCCTAGTCCACAACAAAGGAGGAATTCTCCTAACTGGTGGTAAATGGTATTGATATACATCATCTAATACTTTGTCATCTAATGATATTAAATCTTCTAGTTCTGATTCTGACAAACCACTTTTTGATGCTGTTATATAAGCCAGAGCATGAAAAACTAAGAGTCGTCCGTGTTGTTTTTCAATTCTTTCAAAAAGCATCATAATAGAATCCATTACATTAGATGCCAAATGAGTTTCTTGGGGTTTTGTGTAACTGCGCCAACGACAAATCTCAGCGAATACCAGTTTAACAAAAATCGGTAAGGAACATTGATTAATAGCATTTGATACGAGTCTCCATTGACAATTAGTTAAATCTCGATGTGCAGTTTCCATCCATTTCCTATAACATTATTTTAAATTGAATAAAATATAATTAATTGAATAATGTACTTATAACAATATAAATACTTATAACAAATTACCGAATTACTTCTTCGGCTAATTCTTCTCCAAGTGCAGTTACTTCAATAAACTGTTCCTCATCATCTATCATTCTACGTAGTACATGGTAGTCACGAGATACGTCTGAATTACCTTCTTCTTTCGCTACAGATACCAATAACTAAAACATATATATTTTTTTTTTAGAAAGAATACATTTTAGTGAAAAAATATTAAATATACATACTTTACAATTATTTGGTAATCTTGTTGGTAACCACGATACATTGTTAGTATCTTGAGTACCAGTTAACTGATCCACTGAATCTAAGAATAATACCAATGGTTGTTCTCGAGTCGCATATGTTAACAAATGTTTAAAATGAGCTGTCAATGGGACTAAATCATCAGGTATGTCATCAAATGGTAACATATAGTTATAAGATATTTGTTGACATATTGATATTAAAGCTGGAGTTAGTGTGCTACTATCTGGAGTTGTTCCTAAGAATCGTATTACGCAAAGTGGTTTAGTGGCTGTTTTATTGAACCATGTTGAATAACTTAATCCTGCGGCCTTTGCTAAAAGTGATGTTTTACCACAGCCGCCTTCACCAAAAAGTATCATTGGTTTTTCACAATTACTTTTCATATATTGTTCTATATGTTTCAGACTGTCTTCTCGACCATAAAAAACCTTAAACACGAATTAAGTAAATGTTTTAAAATTCTTTCATATTGATTTAAAATACAAACTTTAACAGAATTATGACAAGCATGCAAATGCTGCAGTATTTCAGTCACAATTTGTCCTTGAGGACTAGAATCTTCTTTTCTCATGGCTCTATCCACTAACTTTGTAATATTCTTATAAAAATGCATAATGAAATTTTGTAAATATTCTTGATGTGTTTCAGTATCTAATCCTTCACGCCCAATCCATTCGACAGTATATCTAACAAAAATATACAATATGTATTGGGTAAATAATAAAATATTAAAATTATTTTTACATTTCAAAATATTACTTTTGATAATTTGTTGTTTCAATTTTTTGTACAAGACGTTCATCTCTTAAGTTTCCTAATAAACGAGATGCTTCTGTATCAATGCTTCTATTAACTATGTCCAAAAAGTTTGAAGCTTTTTTTAGATTTTGGAGATTGATGTTATTTATATAACGTACATATGCAAGACAGTGATTTTTCGTGTTTTTTACCTTTAATATACCATTTATGACTTCTCTCTCTGTCACTATATATATATAAATAATAAATTGACTGTCAGTATATTATACTATATTTAGTACTACTGATATCATGTTTAATTTAACTAAACATTTTTTTCTTGTACCTGACATGTAATAGTTGTGCATGGTATCTTTATCGATTTTTCCACTATTAAACAAACTAATTGAAGATTTTCGAAATAATTTTTGCATTTTAGCCAAAGTATCCCACCAAATACCTTGATCCTGTTGTTGAAGTTTCGGTATTCGCTAGAAATTAAAGTCATATTAATTTATATGTGCTTTAAAAATAATTATTTCATTAGGTACTTTATTATTAAAATTGATAAGTATTGAAGAAATTGGTTGCAGAACAGAAATTGGAGGTACAGCATTGCTATCTTTTCTATACCATGTATCTAATAGGGTTACATCTGATCCAACATTAACCAATTCCTCTCTTAGTAATTCCAATTCTGATGATACAATATATGTAGGAATTGGACGATAACCATATTTTTGTCCAAGAAATACCTACAAACCACGTACAAATATAAGGGCAATATGATAAATTACGAATAATAAAGTTAAGGTTTGAAGAATAATTTAAAATTACTAATTTGTATTCTCAAAGTCAATTATCTATGAATAATTATTTTTATTTTATACCACAAAATTGGGCCCCATCGATAAACGTTGACAGTTTTCAATTTCTTTCATACAAAGTTCAGTTGTCATATGATCATCTGTGGCTTCATCACGAACACCCCACCTCATATCAACCACCTTAAATTAAAAATATTATAAATACCTAGTTTACTTATCGTACCTGGTACGCAGTCATACACCAAGGTCAAATATATTGTATCGATTTAAGACTTTTATTGTAGGTAGCTAAATACTTTTAAACATGAATGTTATTAATATAATAACAACAATATATTATATAGGTACATCAAACATAATATATACACTGTGTTTGTGCTTTGAAACTTTTATTTCAATTATTATATTTTTATACCTAGCTTATATATTATTTGTCCAATTAAAACTGAAATAGCATAAATTATTAGTTAATAACAATTCTTGATAAATACTTAAACTATTAAAAATGTATTTTTAATAAAATTATACTATCAAAATGTATATAGCCATGAATGAGTAGATACTCAATACAATTAATAATATGAACAGCTAAATAAAATTAGATTTAAACTTAAAAATATTATAGGTACCTATATACATAATAAAATATAATACATAGGTATTTTTGTGCATATTAAATAATTATTAAAACACTCAAATAACTATAATATTTATAGGATTTTATCCATATTAGATTTATAATTAATTAAAATTAGTGCAGTTAAAATTAAATTAAATATTATTAATAGGTATATATTTTATAATTAACGTCAAAGTCAATAAAATTGTATAAAAAATATTTGAGATCACTAATAATTTTTGAAATTTTGAAATTACAACTAGAATAAAGTATAAATATAAGTTTAAATTAAGTCTCAGAGGTATAATTATAAATGCTTATTTTAAACAAACATATAACATTTTTAAATTTTTAAAACATACCTATAGTTTAGCTAAAAATTGTTAAATTATTTCAAATCCTTAACTACATCTGTACGGTTGTAAATAAAAGAAAAATTTTGTCTGATTTAAAAAAACTCTTATCTGAATTAATTATTTTCCATTTAGAAATAATTAAAAAATTTAACATTGAATGGTTCAGTGAATTTAGGGCTCTAATTCACACTAGAGCTTTAGCGTTAACTGTAATAAACTGATTTTTTTATAAAATCAAGACTCAAGAATTTATCTATATATATAAAAGAGACCGCTCCTATTCACTCATCAACGCCCAGACTAAACCGCCGGGTCTAGAGACTTGAAATTTTCTACAGAGGTTCCTTGAGCGACATAGGCGTGCTTTAAGAAAGGACTTTTCAAAATTCCACTCCTAAAATACTCATAAAGTCATAAATAATAACAAAGTAATATTAAATATATAAAATTATTTATTAAAATTATTAAATATATAAATAATAAAAACTCAAGTTGCTAATAAAAAAAATACTCGTTTGGTGTAAAAAAAAAATTAGAGCTATAGATTAAGAGGCCCCATCAGGAGACATTTGATAGCCTTTTAAATTTGAGTCTGGATCCAAGAATACTTAAGATTTTGTGTAAATATGAACGTTAAAAACAGGATACTTGATATATTGAGTTTTGTTGAATTTAATGTTTTATGAATTGTATTGAAAAATTGAAAATTTGAAAAGTAAACTATAAAATTCCTTATTTATTGATAGTTACGTCATGATCTTTTGGAGCATTCTTCAAATATTATTATTTTTTTACTAAAATAATTATGTACAATAGATTCAGCGGGTACTATAGTTAAACAGGTTTATTAAAATGAAAAAAAAATTAATAATCGGTTAACTAATACATTTTTAACTTCACTGACTTTCCTTAAGGAAAATTCACATTAAAAATACAAATTGTTTTAAATGTTTAGTAACATTAAAGTGTTACTATTAAAAATTACTAAAAAAAAAAAACATATAGTTGAACAGGTTTATTAAAATAAAAAAAAAATTAAATGATTGTAAATTTGTAACTCATGAAATTAGGTACCTATTTGGAAAAAAATGTTAGCTAAATAAATACTTACTTCTTTGGGTGTTTGTAGTCTTTTTACATTTTGAAGGCATATAATTAAAAATTGACAACTGCCGTTTCCTATACATTTCTTTTTTTAAGTTTAAAATATTAACTTTTAACCAAAAACAATGACTGAGTATCAGTCTATAATATTATTATAATATTATATAGGTTAAACAGACAGCCAATTAATTTAACTTTCAATTTTTCAAGTGTTGGACAGCTTATCAGCCACAGCACAAAATTGGTGTAAACAAACAAATATATTTTGTCAATTATCATTGATCTACAAATAACCCGGTGTTCCCATAGTCATAAAACAATATCACAGAATATAAAAACTAGAAAAAACATTGATAATAATTTACTTAGGCGACACAAGACGGTATGTATTTTGACATAACCTAGGTAGAGTTATAGCTCTTCTAGGGGGGGGGCAAAATGATACTTCTGCCCTCTCGGTAAAATTGTAGGGGGGCAAGTGCCCCCTTGCCGTCACAGTTACGCCTCTGCTTTTAACTAGTCATATTCATATTTAATTTCTATTGTTTCCGCTTTAGTTCATAATTTTGCAATTTAAACTGTCTATTTACATAAGTAAAATCGTGTTCATATTGTTCATAAACCGTTACATACTAATTATATTACGTACAACTAATATATAAGAGTAATTATTGATATATTATAGTTGAGAAAAATTCTTCTGTAAAAATACATTATCTATAATTATACATTTGTACAGTACTCGTACACTAAATAAAATGTAAGTAACTAGGTAATTAAAATAATTAATTTTAGTATTTCTCTAATTATTTTTCAGAAATGTATGTTATTTTTGTTCCACAATCTGCAACAATAAATTACAGAAATGGCAACGTTATTATTTTAAGAAGTATACTCGTGCCACCGAGAGAGCGCTACTCGTTGGCGCATGTAAATGATCGAGCTCCGCGGTCGGTCTATAGGTATTATTATTATTAATACTAAGAGGTCTTAGAGGTAGTACTTAGAGTATTTAGAGGTCTTATTCATAGCCCATAGGTACTATGTGTTTAAGGATATGTGAAAACATTTTCAGGGGTCTAATAAATGCATTAATCGCTTAGTCAATAATATATTTATTTTACCTTTAAATTATATTTTAGAAAATAATTGATACCGACTTCGGTAATAATAATTAGCCAAAAATGCCTGTATTACTACTTAAATAATTAGTGTACCATCTTAGTCGATTATTATACATCTTTAATTTTTTAAATTATTTATTATTTCCTTTAATCAACCAGTTTTTTTCTGAACAAAAAAAATAATGTTTATTTTTGTTTTTACCTGAAATTCAAGACCATGTTTTTCCCGGCAAAAATCTTTCAATTTAGGATAACATTGAGCCATCAGTGTATTTCTTTCCATTGTTGTATCTAAAAATACATTACTGATTTACAAATCATTCATCATTTTTCCAAATAATAATCACATGCCTGTAAATGTAGAGCTGGTGAAAATTCTGACAATTTTGGAACTGACAGGAGGCAGGTTTTCAAGAGATCCTGCAAAAATTAAATCAACTGTTCTATCGTCCATTGCGATTTAAATAATTTTTTACTTTTAAACGGTATTTATTTTATTTATGTTTATTTAATTAGCATCTGATTATTTAAATTAACTATACGGTTAAATTGATGCATTGTGATTGAACGAAAAAGTAAGACTGCGTGATTCGTGTTCAAGCTATTCGTTAAAGTACTTTTTCATAGCGATTGTAAATATATATGCAGTTATTTACATATATATATATACATAAATTTATATGCATTCAGTAGCAACCCTTAATGTTTGTATGTATACAGAGTGATTCAATTGCTATATATACATTTCATTATTTTATGTAGTTATAATTTATATGATTATGAGTTTCAAAAATCGAAAAATATAATATTAAATAAGGAAAGTCTATTTGAAATAAATATTTCATGAGAATAAATGAAATCAGAGCGTTGCGTTCTAATTAACCGAAACCCAAATAAATATTTTTTAACTATATGAACTCCATACAAATAAGTACAAATAAAATTTAAGGTTGGTGGAAGTAATTTAACAGTTTAACACCCGTATTAATCCGAATAATAATGAATATGTTCCAGTTTATTTATATTTTCAATTATTCCGGTATTAGAATATCTGAATACACCCAGCACCCGAAACCGGAATAAATGATTCGAATGCATATCCCAAATTTAAAGTCATATTCTATTTTATTTTTTTATTTGTCTGAAAATTTGAAACGTATTGATAAAAAAAGATTTATTTCTAGGTACTTTACTGAAATATGTACAAAAAAAAGTAAAACTCATCATCAATATTATGTTTGTAAAAATACAAATTGAACTTAGAATAATCCAATTTTTTTACCAACTGCTTTTGTTTAGGACAGACAGTAATTGTATAAATTATTTAGTAATTTTGCGGTTTTGTACCATCACACACAACAGTTGTACTATTGTCTATTATACCACTATAAAATATAGATATTAAATACTATAGAAGTATAGAAAATAAATAGGTCGTAATCACAGCTGTAGATATAGTACATACAGTCGTGGTCGTTATCGATCAATCATTATTTTGTTATTCTAGAAAACAGATCATATACATCTATATATATATGATATTATATAAGCTAGAAAACCGTAATAAGATAACATAATTGCCATTATTTAGTGATAACAACGCATGTCACCGGTGGTCAGCTGGTGGGTCAACATATTGTTATCAATTATCTCATGAGAAACATGAAGTTACAATTCAAATATTATACAATATTAGTATATTACAGTGGAATGCCGATATTCATATGAAAAAATCTTCATTCAGTTTCAGTAATACTGCTTAGTATTTACTTGGTAGTACTTTACGTTTTACGTAAAACAATGGTTGTAGAAGAAAATCAAAATGTTGTCAAATCGAGGGTAATTTATAATTTCTTAATATTAGTTGGATCATTTTAAAATTAAAGTGTATTATCATTGATTGTAAATAGTATACAATAGTACTTTAATAATTGTTGTAATATTTATAATCCTTGATATTTCTAAAGTAAAATTATAAGACCTTATTTGTTTGGAAATAATGAGTGAATGGCATTCAAATGGTACAGGATTTGCATTTCAACATAATAAAATTATAATTAATAGGAAAAATAATTACTTTTTTTTTTGAAAAACATTATTTAAGAGGAGACTTTTATTTTTACCTGATAATCTTACTAGAAATTTACAATTTATCGTTTGAACATATTTTCAGAATAGTCGAGCGGCTCGGCCTAAAGTTGTTTATCAATGGACCGTCCAAGATGTCCAAAAATGGTTTCGTCGCCATTGTTATGATTATTATATTCTATATGGAGAAAAGTTCTTGCAGGTAATTATGAATTACTTTAATAATTTTTTTTTAACCAGTTTTAACTATTAGAATTAGAAAAAAAATTCTATATTTAATTTCTTCATAGTTATTATAGGTACCTTATATTAAAATTTAATGAATAAAATCAAAAACAAGTATAATTATTGTAAATCAATGTTTTATTATATTATACTGCTAACAAACAACAAATAACTATATTAGTAATATAGTATAATTTATAATATAATTTGAATTTTTATCGTAGCTCATAGGTAGGTGGTTTAAAATAAATACTACCTACATCATTTTTTAATATAAATATTATACTACTTGTACCTATTTAACAGTGGTGTAGTAAAAAGGGTAATGTGATTACTTTCTATATTTTGAAATATTTGTGTTTCCACTGAAAAAATCTTAGTGTGCATAATACACGGTCATCTGCTTGCGTGCATCACATTTAATAAATATAAATGATATAATAATCAGATACTTTGAAATACTTTAATAGGCTAAGTTGTACTTAATTATGTATAAAATGTTTTGTAAATAGATCATTAAAATTTCAATAAAATAAATTAAGTATGTAAAGTTGAGGTGTAGGGTTAAAGTCCTTACGTTTGATTGTTTTTAAAAAGTTTAGTTACGACTACACCACTGCTTTTTAGAGTAAAAATATTATTTATATTTTATTTATTAATTATTATATTTTAAAATTTTTCAGCATGAAATAATTGGACGAGCTTTAATAAGAATTAATGAAAATCAATTGTACCGAATGGGCATTACAAATTCTGACCATAGTCAAGACATTTGTCGTGAAATACTTAAACTACGTCTTAAAACATATATGTTAGAGTTTAAAGATCTGGAACAATCTTTATGATTAACACATGTTGACAGGTAAATTACTCTACATCTAATAATTGCATCATGTTTAATAAATCATCTGTTTCTCTTGAAAATGAACCATCCATTTCTGTTTTTAAATTTTGCAAAGATAAATTACTTGTATTTTGACTAAAATTTAAAATATTATTTTCTGGTAATTTTTCTTCTATTTTCCTGAAATAAAATAGTTTTACTTATTAATCATTTAAATTTATGTAGATATTTTAAAATAATTTGTTTGAGTTTGACTTTTAGTCTGGCTGTTATATGTTTTATCATTTCTTAATTGTTTCTTACAATATTGTAATAACACTCTTTTAATTAAAACATAACTAATGTCAAAGCTAAGATTTTTATAAGGGAGTGTCACAAAAACATATGTAAATGTATATTCACAAATAGATTTTACTTAAAAGTTCAAATTAATTATAGACCATAGTGTAGATTTTTACTACTTGTACCCAATAACATTGAGCAGATAAATAAGTAATACTATAAAATAAATACTGTGAACTATTTATGATTTATTTTATATATTAGTTGTATATGGCATATGTGTTAAATTAAATCTAATGAAACAGCCAACTAATTGAGACTACTCATTTATTTATTTTATTAATTTTTTTATTTTTTAGTCAATAAATTATCATCTATTTTAGAAGTTTTTTTACAAGTGTAAAAATGAATCCTAATTGTTTTGATAAGTGACCATAAAAATTTAATTCAATATATCTACTTATAATATGATGAATAGAACAGCATATTACACTGAAAAAAAGAGGGATAGGGTGTTATAATCCAAAACACCCCTCTTGTGTTTCTTCTCTGAAATTAACTAGTTTATCTTGTTTATTATTAAGCTTCTATATTTTTGAAAGATTGCCTATTTAATATTAAACTCAAAAATAATAATAAATATTTTATTATGGTTTTCAAAAATTAATAAAAAAATAAATAAACTAATAACTAATAAACATTAAAATATTATATTGTATTTATTGACTAATACTAGTGTTATTTATTTGTATGAAGAAACGTTAAATATCTTATTATAATATACATTTATGTTTATCAAAAGTAGGTAGTTAACATAATAACAGCTATAAATATTATTATTTTAATATTGTATTTACTTACTTTTCATTTGTATTTGATGATGTTTCAAATATTTCAAGATCTAAATCATTAATTTCTTCTTTTTTATATTCATTTCCCATCAATTGAGTAACAAATAGATCCATTTCTTGTCTGTATCCATCTCGACCAGTTTGACCATAAAATAATGGATCTAATGTTTCAGACTGCTCATTAATGTTTTTATTAATATTAAATCTAAAAATTGAATTATTCACATTATTTTACTTTCATTTTCATTTTTTTTTGTTTTAGTATTTACACTGAAAGTCCAAGAGTAGTAATTCGAGGACTATTAGGTTTTATTGAACCTACTTCAGTTTCTACTTTGTAAAACGATATTGGATGAAATGTGCTGATATCAATAAGAGTATTATGTTTGTCAAATACTCTAATAACGCCTGGAGCTTCACATCCTGCAATTAGTTATTAAAATATTTTACTTTTAATTGCCATTTAAATTTTAAAATTTAATTCTATTAAATGTTGTTTATTGTAAATACAATAAAAGAATACAAATAATTTTATTTTATTTTTTTATATTCTAATTTATTTATAATACAGTGTTATTGAAAATAATGCATGTTATATTTTACAAATTAAAACTGTTGTAAATTGAGCCAAGTGATTTTTAAATTGATTTAAAAAAAATATAACTGTGTATTAATTATAATTTATTAGGCATTTAAAACTGACAATTTTTTTTTTGTTATTTACTACTGGTATAAAAATATTTATTTTTAAAATAATCCATATTTTTATCATTTAACTTGAATGTTAATTCAGATTTGATTTATTTAGTCGATTGTTTTATTCAACTCAATTTTGAGATTCCTAATTTTATAACTATTTACTTAATTATAAATTTTTAAATATTTTTGATACCTATTGTATTAAATGTATTGTATTGTAAATTATTTAATATATGTATAATTTTTTTTATGGTTTTATGATTTGTAAAAATTTTTTTTTTGTTTTGTTTATAGTCTTGAAAAATAAGGTTATTTTCACTAGTTATTTTACATATACCATTATAAATTATATATAATTTATGTATGTAAAGTTTCATTCAAATTATATTTTGGGTTATACTTTTTACATTGTTTGGTTCTATTCTAGAAGTTCTCAATTATTTTAAAACATCAAAATTTAAATAATTAAATTTTAATTTTTCCATTTTTTACAAATTTGATAGTTATATTCATTTAATTGTATACAAATTGATTAATTATTCCCTGATGGAATAAATCCTTTATTTATTTTTCTAAATTGTTTGATAATTATATTAAATTTTCCTCTAACATGATATTTAGTATCCCTGGTTAATTAATTTTATTAAATGTTGCTAACACAATCATAATTAAAAATATGTATTTTAACCCTTTACCATTGTAGTGATTTCTAATACCCTCGAGCAAATTCCAAATGGTATTAGAAATCACTATAATGGTAAAGGGTTAAAATACATATTTTTAAGCTCGAGGGAAAAATTTGTGTCAATATGATAAACCAGTGAAAATATAATACATTTTTTAGGTTGCATTTGAATAAAATATTATTTTTAAATTTTAATTATTTTATTTACCTGGTAATTATTTAATTATCAAAAAATCATAAATGATATAAACACACTAGTAACTGGATAACATATGTATATGCAAGTAAAGTTAAATTGAGATAGTAGTACCATAGATTAAATAGTACTGAGTATTTGGGGTTAAATATTTAATTTAATTTGACTTTAAGTATTTATTTTAATATTAAAAAAATTAATAATAATTTAGAAAAAATCCATGATCTTTTTAAAAGTATACTTTACCGTGTGGAATAGCCCATTTGCCAACTGAAACAAATGATCCATTGTATCGTTGTAAACCTTCTTTAATAAATAATGTTATTTTAACATGTACATCTTGCAAATAGTTTAACATGGCATATCGTAATCTCATTATTTCTCCATTTGTCATTTTCTCAAAAGTCTTGAACAATAAAAATTAATTGCTTAGATAGGTAATCAAGTTGCTTTTTATAATCCTTAACTATGTTATTAACAATTACTTGATAGAAATTGTATTGAACAAGATCTATACTTTGTTTCAGTTGATTTGTACATGCCAATTCACGGATGGAATCTAAGTGATTCAATGTTAATAGTAATACTTGTCTTGGGCCATTAGTAGAGAACATCTGCATTTTAATAGAGGTTTCTATCAAACCTATTAATTTGTCCATGCTAGACTCGTTTAGTCGCATAATAGAAGAATGGACAGCACAACATATATTTTTATTCAAAATATCCCGATTGATGATGGTTGTCGGTGCAAATAAAAATGGACAGTTAAATGATGCGGCAATTATATCATTTATAACTAGAAAATAAATTAAAAATATTAGGTAATTAAACTTAATAATTTCAATGTATTTTATCAAAAAATATTAATTAAATATAAATTTTAAAATAGTACAAATTTAATTATTTTCATGACTGAATGTAATAATTAGTACTAACTAAAATAGGATAAATACCTAATTTCGATTTGTCTATAGGGATATTTTGCGTTTTTAATCTTTCTGCTACAATATAAATCATTTCACACACTAAATTTAAATATAAAACAGAATAAGTTTGTAAAGTCATTTTTTAAAACATAACTATATCTTTGTCAAAATACAGTTTTCACTACATCTTATTTCATTTTAAATGTAATAAAAAAAATGTTGTTATTGTTACATGGTACCATGGAAACCAAACATATCTATTTAATAGTGCATAGACTGTATTATGAGTATAATATGTATAGTTGCAGACTTGCAGTAGTTATATAGGCACTTATAAATATATATATATATGATAAATATAGAATAGATATATAGGTAATAAATTATAACCTAAACTCTAAGGAATATTACAATGGGTTATAACTTATAAGTAATGTACACAGAACCTTGACCTTATAGTAAATATCTAATATTGTGATTTTATGACCAATGAAATTTGAAGAATTAAATATTTTATTTAAAATTTAAAAAAAAAGTGTTTGTATTTAAAACCGTTGAAGAAAATGGAATAAAATATGTAAATATTACTTATTTGTAGGCAACGATAAGTTAATATATATTTGAACATTTAATTGATGACAAAAATGATAGAAAACTTAAATTGTAAATTATACATTATGATTATTCCCTATAATAAAACTGTAACAAAATTGTTTCGACAGTGACTTTTAATATGTATAATTGGACATATATTCTTTAGTAAGGTACTTTGAGTAAGTAGTAAGTACTAATAAATCATGAAATGCATTCAATTTAGGAATGCATCATTTCTATAAATAATTTATAACCTTAATCCATTGACCATAATTGTTTTTATACTTTATTATAACTAAAATCTATACCAACATGTTAATACTATTACAATTTAAAAGTCGGTTCTCAGTAATAAAACATGTAATGGCTGCAGTCTGTAATGTCATGTTCATAATAATGAAGCAGATTTTGTTATGGATAATAAAATATTAAATATCGTTAAAATGGATAGATATTAGCATTGATTTTAAAATATTATTTTATTATAAAATCAATGGTATTAGGGTACCTACATTTAATGATAATAATTACTCATTATTGATAATATAAGTTTATAATATATTATCAATTATCATTATATTAATACGGAATAAATATTTAGTGATTGGGAAAATTTAAAAGATCATGTTCATCAAAGGATTTAAGCCAAATTGATACATAAATAAAAATCATGTAATTTGAAGATATAATGGTTATCATATTTTAATGAAAAATGATATTAGATAATCGTCCGATCAAATGAGAGGTAAATATTACAAAAAAAAAAATGATTTACTTAATACATTCATATAAATCATCATTACCAAGCATAATGTCAAATGGTTTGTTTTTAGGTTTATTATCATCATTGATCATTCCAAAATGATGTTTTCAAATTCACACAAAACTATCTTTTGATAGATTGTACATTTTATCATCGTTAATACAGTCACACGTGTAGAAATATTCACGTGTTTCAATATTTTCATATCGACTTATAATCGAAAGCGTACGTAAAATTAAAATGCTTGAGAGTAAATGGCCGTGTGACATCTGGATTCTGGACACGAGAGAAAAACAGTGGACGTCATTACATTTATATTTTACCGCGACAATTTTTTTTATCGTGTCAGCCATTTTGCAACAGTTGTTGGTAAAACACCTGAGGCGATGTTGCCGAACTAGATTGATAAGAAAATATTTCATGAAATTATATAAATAATTTTAATAATTAAAATAGACGTGAATACAGTCTTATTAAAAAAGAGTATTCAAAAGATGTGTAAAATCTACGATTAGATTTTTATCGGTTGATTTTAAGTGGCATTCCAAAGAAATGGCGGTTAATTCTGGCAACGTGGCTACCATTAGATTTCTCTCATATGTCCCCTACCCGCCGCTTCCCACCCGTAAGGTTCACCTCAACAAGCGGCCCGTCTCCCGCACTAACACTGATCGGTAGCGTAACGTTTGTTTACACTTTGCGTTGCACTTCGGTCTATCTTATTTTACGAAAAAGTCTGTTTGGTTCGTGTGCTTGTTTTGATTCTTATCGTTCGCCACATCCGTTGTATCGCGGTCTTCGAATTGTACAGCCTGCGCCGGCTAAACATTTTGCGTTTGTAAGTAATTATTGTCATACAAGTTAAGCGTAATAATGTCATGTTAACATTTATTCACGGATTTAGTTTGTACGTGATGTTAATTAAACGGACAAATGTGACGAGAAATGAAACGGCATTCGGATGAAGTCATGGCGTCCGCGGACACAGTCGGAGCATACACCGCTTCTACCACCCGATCACCACCTAGGTCCAGGCCCAACCTGGTGACTATTTCCAATGTTGTTCAATCAAACTTTGTTTCACAAGCTTTAAACAATCCAAATATACAGTTCAACACTGTACAGCCTTTTAGTCCACCTACGATGCCAGTTCTAGCTTTAAATGATAAAATCCCTGGCTCGCTTCCTGGAGGCTCTACAATGCCAGCTCTTCATACTATACATGCACAACATCCTATTCAACAGATTAGACAGAAAGTTGTGCCATCTACAACTATTATTCAACAGCAGCAGCAGCAACAGCAACAACAACAGCAACAGCAACAAACACAATTTCAGAGGCTCAAGGTCGAAGATGCTCTATCCTACTTGGATCAGGTGAAATTTAAATTTAGTAATCAACCTCAAGTGTACAATGACTTCTTGGACATAATGAAAGAGTTCAAATCACAAAGTATAGACACTCCTGGAGTGATAACACGAGTCTCAAACTTATTTAATGGTCATCCTGAGCTTATAGTAGGTTTTAATACGTTCCTACCACCTGGTTATAAAATAGAAATTGAAAATAATGAACTTGGATTTCATGTTTCTGTGTCAATACCAAGTCCAGCAATTACGTCTTCCCAGACAATTATTCACTCAACAACTCAACATATAATGTCCAGTACTCCGACAGTCACCACTACACCAGTCACATTGATTACCACACCACCTGTAGTAATTAAACCAGCCGGGCATTTACCTATAAACCAGGTCAATACTACTTCAGTTGTAATGAACCATCATACAACTCATATTAATAATGTTACACCAATTGCTTCACCTTCTAGCACATTTCATCCGACGCAAATACCTTTGTCTGTAGCTAGTTTAAGCCAAGTGGCTTCTAATATACCTCAAGTATCAATACCTACAACTCAAGAATCAACTAATTCACAAAACCAACCAGTTGAATTTAATCACGCTATTAATTATGTGAATAAAATTAAAAATCGTTTTCAAGGGCAACCAGAAAAATACAAAAGATTTTTAGAAATATTACACACTTATCAAAAGGAACAAAAAACTCATAAAGATAATGTTGTTCCAGCAACAGAAAAAACATTGACAGAGGCTGAAGTTTATCAGCAAGTTGCCAAATTATTTGAAAACCAAGATGATTTACTAGTTGAATTTGGACAGTTTCTACCGGACGCTAAAACACCTGATGCTAAGCAGGCTACAGAAGCTAATACTGTTCCGAAGAAAACGCCTGTTGTTACTAGTGCACCTCCTGCTACAGTTGTGCCCCCGATAAAAAAAGAACACCCTGCTAGTATTCCTACCACTAAAGAAAGCAGTAAAGAAGTAACTACCCCAAATGTAGCTTTGAAAAGAACTTCATCTTTTTCTTCCAGTCAAAATTTACCACCACCCAAAAAACCAAAATCTCCATTTCCAAGTTTAGGAGACGTATCATATGTAGAAGCTTATAAATATGGCACAATAACAGATTTTGCATTTTTCGATATTGTTAGGAAATCAATTCATAATGCTTCTGCATATGATGATTTTCTAAGGTGCCTAGTTTTGTACTACAATGAAATAATATCTAAATCAGAACTGCTAAATTTAGTGCAACCTTTTCTTGGAAAATATTCAGAACTATTTAGAAGATTTAAAGATTTTATTGGAACCAGTGAAAAAAGTAATAATGCTGCCATGGCTCCAACGGAAAATAAACTTTCTGGATTACCACACCTTTCTTTACTTGATCCTGGATCTAACCGTCAAGATAGATCAGCTGGTGATCTACCTACTGATATAGATTATAGTACCTGTAAAAGGTTAGGTGCAAGTTATTGTGCTGTACCCTCAGATTATCAAACACCTAAATGTAGCGGTAGGACGCAAATGTGTTATGAAGTACTAAATGACACATGGGTTTCTTTCCCTACGTGGTCTGAAGAATCATCATTTGCTACTAGTCGAAAAACCCAATATGAAGAATACATGCATAGGTGTGAAGATGAAAGATTTGAACTTGATCTCATAATGGAAATTAATTTATCAGCAATATACTCATTTGAAGAAATATTAAGAAAATTTAATAGAATGACACCTGAACAAATATATAGATATAAAGTGGATGACACTTTAGCTGGTGATATGAATACAACATCAACAAATAAACGAGCCATCAAAAGACTATATGGCGATAAGGCACCAGATATACTTGAAGGACTTATTAGAAATCCAGTAAACGCTATTCCAATAGTTTTAAGACGGCTGAGATCCAAAGATGAAGAATGGAAAGGAGCACGAAATGTTTTTAATGATATGTGGAAAAGTCAAAATGAAAAATATTATTTAAAATCATTAGACCATCAAGGTGTTAATTTTAAACAAAGTGATATGAAATTTTTGAGATCAAAATCGTTACTAAATGAAATTGAAACTTTATATGATGAGCGTAATGAACAAAGTGATAATATCACTGGACCTCATATGGTGTTTTCTTATCCTGATAAAACAATTTTAGATGATGCTGCCAATTTATTGATACATCATGTTAAGAGACAAGCTAGCATTAATAAAGAAGATAAACAAAAAATAAAATCTCAAATAAGAAGATTTATTCCTGACATGTTTCTTCATCCAAGACAAGAGTTAAGTGATGATGAACGTGATGGGCAGAATGATTGTTCAAATAATAATTCACCTGAAACAACTAAAGCATCTATGCGGATCTCTGAAGAAACAGATTTACCAGAAGTAAAAGTCCCAGACAACGATAAATCAAAAGTGCCTGAACATTCGAGTACAGAAGAATGTTATACATTATTTTATGGCAATAATCATTGGTATTTGTTCCTTAGGCTTCATCATATTCTTTGTGATCGACTAACCCAAATGTATAAAAAAGCATCACAATTAGTTCATGATGAATGTATTTACCAAGTGACTAGATCAGAGTCTGCAGCAGTGAAACTACGTCTTAATCCCAAATCATTTATTTTATTAGAAGACTATTATCCACATCTACTTGATATGATTAAAAATGTCTTAGATGGCAACATGGATTCAAATACCTATGAAGACACGTTAAGAGAAATGTTTGGAATTCATGCATATGTAGGATTTACCCTTGATAAGGTTGTTAATTATGCTGTTCGTCAGTTGCAGCATTTAATATCTGATGAATACTGTATAGAATGTAATAATATGTTTTTAAAAGAAAGTAAAAAGAATGCCGCTGGAGGCCCTTGTAGCACTGCATGTCAAAGAGTTGCACAAGAAGCAGCATATCAACGTAGAGCAGAAGCAGCTTTGAGTAATGATAATAATTGCTATAAAATATATATATATAAATCTAATTGCAAATTAACAGTTGAGTTGCTGGACACTGATACAGACGATAATCAAGACAGTGGAAAGTGGACAAGTTTTGATAATGAACCTTTATCTGAAACTAATGATGATAAACAAGAAGAAAACCAAAGTCCTAAAGATTAAATATTCAATTTATTAAATTTTTCTTACTTTAAATAATCAAGTATTCTATACATTTATTATTATTTATTATAATTATTAATTTTTTTGTATAAATTGATTCTACTACACTGTGTAGTCTAATTGTATTCTTGTTCTACATTGATTCCAAAATCTCGACTGAACTATTTCCTTAAAAGGTAATGTTATTCATATATTATAAATTAAATTTTACTGTTACTAATATTTTTGTGATTGTTTCAGTTTGGAAAAGTCCTATATAACTGTTCTAGTGGCACTTGGCAAGAATAAATTAACCAGTCACTGTGTAAATTTTTTTTCGTAAAGGTAAGAAATCATTTTTAATAATAATGAATAAAATAAATATATTTATTACTTTCAATATATTTCATTAATATTGAGTTTTATTTTATCATAATATTTCTTTATAAATTATTATATCAGTTGTTTAAAGTTTATTAGAAGATAATTCATAAAAAAATAAAAAATAAATAAATAAAAAAATTATATTAATATTTAATGGTTAATACTCATAAATAATAAAAAAAGATAATTGTACTAAATTAATTTTATGTTTATTTTTTCAGAAAATTATGATGTAATTATCCTTGAAGATTTATTGGTTGAATATTCCAGGAATAACTCAGGTAATTTAGTAAATATTTGTCACACATTAAAAACTATATTAACTATATTAAATTATTGTGTTCCGTGTTTTTTTTCATTTAATTAAATGTTATTAAACACATATTTTGAATGTTATAATAATACACAATATTAAATGTTTAATATTTAACTTGAAGCTTTCCAATAGACTAAAAAGTATAAACAACAATTTTTATAACTGCTATTGTATTTTCATGTCAATATTTTAAATAAATTAATATATTAAAGTTTGTTATATTAAGTGACTTCTTGAATAGTATTTACATTATGGGGGTTAATATAATTTTTCATGTTTTAACAAGTTTTTTTTATTGCATTCTTAAAAAATAGCTTACTAATGTTTTCTTTCTTAATATTGAAAATTATTTATCTTTTCTAATTTTGAGTTCATTGTTCTTAATCGGATAGATCAAATTTGAATAACCTCTTTTTAAGCCATAAGTGATATAGCTTAATATGGCCTTTCATTTTTGTTTTTATGATCATATTCCTTATAGGAATCAATTTTTGTTATATTTATTTTGTGTATGCATGTTAATCAAAATTTGGTTTTTGTTGAAATTAAATTATTTTTTAACTTAAATTTGTGTATTATATTAAACTATTTGAATGTGTTTTGAGTCTGAAAAAAGCAACAACGTATATTATTTTAATAGAAATGGTTTTTTTTCAATAAACTCTTTTGGGTAGTAAATTTACATCAACAGTTTGACACAGTAACTTTTTAGATTGTAAAAATATAATATTTTAGAAAAGATTTTTATACTATTCTTATTGTTGTCTTAAGTGTTTGACAATTGTTTTACACTTAATGTTAATATAGTAGGACTTCATTAGTTACGACTTAAATAGACCAAAGTTGGTTGAATCTAAATTTATAGAATTACTAAGTATTTAACAAAAACAGGGAAACTCTGAATTATCAATATAAAAAAAGAACTCTTATTGCATAGTCCTATTGTATTTCTTTTATTGAAATAAGTAAATTTACTTAATGTCTTAACAATTTTATGCCAGGTTAAAACAATTTGAATCCGTTATTTCTTTTTTAAGTTTGTAGAGACAACATTTATTTTACAATTTATTTTTATTAATTTTAATTTTCTTTAATCTTAAAGATGTTCAATACTTAAATATATTGCATCAATTATTGCTCAAAATTATTTTTCAACTTCAATAATTTATCATAGTTTTTAGTTACAAACAAATTTATTTGATTTGTACTACAAAAAACTTATCTTTTTAGAGCATAGAGAATATAATTGATTAAAATTAATATTCAAAATTTGTTAGTGATAATAAAATCTTTACTAGTGTAGTCTCTATTATTATTTAACCAAAATACATTGCATTTTTTGCTGGGAGTATAAATTTAATATAAAAATATATTTTTGATCTTAAAAAACAATATATAAAATATATTTCTTACGGTAAATTTGTTATTATTGAAGAAGTAATGATAGAAAAAAAAAATAATTTTTATTGTATTTTATATTAAATGTATTTTTATTTTTATTTTCAGCATAAATTACTATCAGTTATTACAACAGTGATTATACTCAACATTGTAAATGCCGAAGATTATAAATATTTATGTTTTGACTATTATTTAAGAAATGAATATTATGTATAGAAATTCTGTATGTATGTATATTTTTTTATTTTATTTTTTCTGTAGAAAAATAGATAAACATTGAATCAGTTACCAATGGATGTTTTTTAGAACACCAATAGGAACAATTGTGAAAATTGTGAAATTAAATTTTTCACTGTTAGAACAAATAATCAATTTACAAATCAATACTTATAATTTGTGAATTTAGGAATGTAGTTTAATATTAAATTATAGATTTATAATATAATATCATGCAGCAAACGAAAATAATTTCAACAATGTTCAAAAATGGGTTCTTCCATTGTGTATAGATTTTTTTTAAATCTGTAAACAAAAAATATGTAATTATTTTGTTACAATTTTTTGTATTTGTAGCCTATTTTTAATGGTGTAAATAATTTATATATTTTTCTTTATAAACTAATTTCTTAACATGTAGAAATAATTGAATTGATTATTGTATCATACATGCCATAGCAATGTTAATATTTATTGAATAAATAGGAAAATATTTTTTAGAGAGTAGCATTTTTAATGAATACTATAATTAGGCATGAAAAATTAAAATACATTCTATATGAATTATGTCAATGAAATCGCCATTTACTAATTTGATTATTATTGGTTGCTTGTAATATTTATTTATTACAGTTTTTTTTTTAAGTTAATTGAATTGTTTGCTTTGTAATTATATTTTTAGTTTGTTAATAATGTTTAATTTATTTGGAAAGATTGATTAAAGTTTTATTTTATACTTTTGGAATTTAATTTTATATTTTACTGTTATATATATTATAACATATATTATAATTTTTATGTGTGTATAATAATGCTTGTAAAACAATTAATCAAACATATTGTGAATATTATGAAATATTATTTTGACATACATTTATTTAAATGAGTTCTATTCATAATTTTATACTTGATAATGTTACCTCAATAACAATAATTGTAATACAAAACTGATAACTGAACATATTTTTGAAGTTTATGTTCCCATATAAAGGTTTTATACTTATACCTATAATAAAGGCTGCTAATAGGTTTTTTAAAATGGGTCTGTATAATTGGGATCACTTAAATCAAAATAGTTAAAAATGTATCAGAGTGATTATTTTATAAGGTTGAAGTTTCAGCGATTTTTATTATTACAAACAATTATAATAACATTATCATAAATTTTATAATTCCTCATTAGTTTTTACAATTATTTATAGTAAATTTTGATGAAAAGTCTTCCTTTTTAATAATGTATTACTGAAAAAAAGTAATAGCACTAAATTTACAAATTAAATACACATAATTTAAATAGTTTCCTTTCATAGTTTTGGGCCTCAGAATCTAAAATCGGTAAAGTTTTAAAACACATGCTATATACTATATTACATTTCATTCATTGGAAAATTTTCTTTTTTTTTTAGTGGGTAGAATTAATAATACCAAAGTTATTAAGAAAAAAAATCAATTAATATATTCACAGTTCAATTTGATTTTATTCAAAATAAAAATATACAATTATAAATTCTAAAAAAAATAAATACTATTAATTTTTACTATACAAAATTATTCATTGTTTGATTTAATATAGATAAAATATTTTATTTCCATGCCAATAATCTATATGTTTGATTCATTGTTAATAATTGTTAGTTTTATGTTTAATAAGCCTTTATCAATTATTATCACCATTTTTTCCTATTTAGAATTTTTCATTTCTTATTTCATCGGAGCCAAGTGTTCATTGACTAATGTCTATTCAAAACAATTAATAACTAGTATAGAATCTGAATATCTTATAGAACTTGCTCCATAACAAGACTGATTTCAACAATCTTATTATATCGTTGTAAAACATTCATATATATTTTGTATTTCATATTTATGAACGCAATAATGTAATAAAAACAAATGAAGACAAATTGTATTTTGTGCAATAATATTTCTAATTTGTATTTTGTAAAGAATTGCAAATTGAAGTATGATTTAAACATTAAACAGTCATTTTTAAAACTCTGGATTCTATTTGTTCAAGAATCGCATGTCAACACATCACACTATAATTAGAATATTTAGTTTTAATTTTATACAAATTTCAAAAATGAGGATACATCATGTCAAAATGGATATATTTTGTCACGGTAAATATATACTATTATATATATCTATTTGTTGCAATTCTAATTTCATTATCACAACAATTGATAAACTATTAAAGATTAAAAAAGTTGAAATATTGTAACATGTGCAACACTGAAAATTTTTAAGGTTAGCATGTGTTGTAATTTTGATATTTTTCTTCCATGAAAATGAACGTTCCCCGACCCCCTTCATTTCTATCGGCGTTTGATGTTCACGTTCTCTACTCTCTTTTACGTGATACTCGACCACGTTATTTATCGAGTGTAAGAGTATTTGTAGATTTTTTTGTATTTCTAGTTAATATTTTCTTTTCAAATGGCTCCAGCTGCTGCAAAACAGGTAACATTAATATATTACATTAAAATTTATAGTTTTAAATCATTATTCTACACTTTTTGGTTACTCGTCATGGGTTTTAAGTTTTACTGTTATGAATAGAATTTACTCTATTCACTGACATTTTTCAACAATTTACTAATTATCTCATGATTATAAGTGTGTAGAAACGATAAATGTATGTCATCGTTTTAATTATTAATATTTTTTAGGCTAAAGCCTCTGGTGGTGATAAAAAGCCTGCGGCCAAAAAGCCGCAGGCTCAACAGCCAGCCAAGGCTAAACAGGAAGCACCTAAACCCAAAGCTGAACCTAAGGCTCAACCTAAGAAAGTTGAACCAGTAGTTGAACCGAAACAACAGGCTAAAAAAGATACGAAACAACAAGCTGCACCCAAAGCTCAACCGGCTCAAGACAAAAAAACCAAGGAACAACCTAAAAAAGAAGCTGTAATTTGTATTCGATTCTTAAAGTTTGTTTTTATTCTAATTTTTTATTTTTTATCTTAAGGCACCTGCTCAGAAAAAGGTTGCTGATAATAAGAAGGGAGGCCAAGATAGTAAGAAACCAGCTGCACCGCAACCATCTAAGGCTAATGTTAAAGCTGAACCTGCTAAGGATAAACCCAAGGCTGGTAAAGCTGACCCTAAAGGAAAAAAAGCTGAACCAGAAAAACCTAAAGCTAAAGAGCCTGAAGTAAAACAGACCAAGAAAGGCCAACAACAAGCAGCACCTCAATCTGCTAAAGGTAAGAAAGAAGAACCCAAAAAAGTCAAGGAAGAACCTAAAGGTAAGGCTGTTAAACGCCCTGCTGAAGATGTTCCCAAGGCCACCAAAAAAGATAGAAAGGAACCAGAAAAGAAAAAACCTGAACCATCTAAAGCTCCTAAGAAAGAACCAGAATCTGCCAAGAAAGCTCCAGCTGCTGCCAAGAAAACTGCCGAAAAGAAGCCAGCTGTTGAGAAGAAACCACTTGAAAAGAAAACGGTCGCAGCTGTTGCTACTGCTGCTGCCGCTGCTGTTCCAGCCAAGAAACCTTTGACTGCTGCTGCAACCATCAAGAAAACGGTAGCTCCTCCTACATTAAAGAAAGCGCCAGGTGCTCCTACAAAACTTGCTTTATCCAAAAAAGCAACTTCTGTACAAAAGAAACCCAAATCAACATTAAGAGGCAAAGGAGCTGTATTGAAGAAGAAGAAGGAAACTAGAAAGATGACAATCGACTGTACTCACCCAGTAGAAGATAGCATTATGGATGTCAATAATTTTGTAAGAAAGTTAATTTTACTTGCTATGTCATTTATTAATTTGTTAAATTTATATTTGTCAACAGGAAAAGTTCCTCCAAGAACGTATGAAGTATAATGGAAAAACTAATAACTTTGGTAATATTATATCATTGGAGAAAACGAAAACAAAAATTATTGTCAATTCTGATGCGCCTTTTACCAAAAGGTATTAATCTATGGCTAATGGATTTATCATTATTTTTCATTATTTTTATTATATGTTATTATTAAATAATTTGGTATTCTTAATCTAGATATTTGAAATATTTAACAAAGAAATATTTGAAGAAGAACAATTTGAGAGATTGGTTGAGGGTAGTCCACAGTGGCCCAGACAGCTATGAGCTCAGATATTTCCAGGTAATTAATAGTATTATTTGTAATGATTTAAATTAAGCTAAGTTTTGGTAGATAAAACAATGTTTAATCTTAATTTATTTAATGCCGTAATTTTTGTACATTGTAGTCTTGTGAAAAATGTCTAATACTATAAACATCAAAACATACTTACAGGAAATTTTTATTTCAAATTATTTGGATTTATAAACATTTATTTTATTACTTAAATCAAACTAAATCTTGACCATTCTCATATTTGAAAATACTTAAAAACCAAATCTATTTTTATTTTTAAATTGCATTGATTAATGTAATTTTTAATTATTGCTTTGAAAAATGTATTTCTTTTGCACATTTTTGATCAAAATTTCATCAAATATGGAAAATTACCTTTATTATAATATATAAAAATGTCTATACTTCTAAATGATTTAATTTATTAGTCCATTTTTAGTTCTATCTATTACAGACAACGAAAAGCTATTAGTACCAAATCCTGTTCGTGTATAATGTTTAGGTACTTAACATTTTTCAAAGGTTCATCACAAATTAAATATGCGACATAAATCGGCCAATATAAAACCATTTAAATTTTAATATATCAATTTAGTTTAGTAGTTATTTAGAATATGTTTTTGTTATATTGAAATAATTTAAGTTTTTAAGTATATTTAAATAACATTTTATACTGAAATTCTATTGTTATTTTTTAATCTTAAACAATTGCTTCTTATAGCTGTTTTATCTTGAATAATCTAAATATGCATATCAGTTATGGGTTCAATACTCATGTTACTTTTATAATAGATTTACTTAAAATCCATGAATTTTTTTGTTTTAAAATTAAATCAATATATTTATATTAATGAAAACACTTAACCGTAAAATGTTGCCAAAAATATAACTGTCTTTAATTCATTTAATTTAGTGTTACATTTTATCTAAATTAACTTTCTGTAATAACTTCAATTCAACATTTTTTTATATTTATTTTAAAGCTAATCATACTATGTGTCACTGAAACCATATAATGTATTCTTTCTCATGCTAACCAAACATTTCGAACATAGTACTTAAGGAACCCAGATTTTATAATTTAAGATTAGTAATTTTAATTTGTTACCTAGTGTACAATTCTTTTATTACTGAAGCATGTAAGATAATTGTTATTTAGGCATAAATATATTTTTTACTTGCATATGCTATAAATTATCATCTTATATGATATATTTGAGTTTGAATATTATTTCTTTTAACCCGTTGTTGGTACACATATAATTCGGAAACCAGTTGCTACACTGTGAGCAGCGCCACGCTCAAACTTTACTTTTTAAAGCATTATTGTTTGATTGACTTAAAAAGTCGTATAAATATAATATGTTTATTTCTATCCTTAACTAAAAAGTTAAGTTTTTTGACTATCAATTTCACTATAAAAGTTATCAATGTTTATTTATTTTTAATTTATTATAATTAATAAACTAATTAATATGTTGTTTCAGATTAATAATGCTGAAGATGATGATGAAGAGGATAATGCTGATTAAAGATAGAAAATCGATTTTATTTTTAATTGTTTGACCTTGTATATCATCTTAATTGATAATAAAAATTTAAAAATTTAAGAACCATTTCATTTATGATCAAAACAAATTATTGTTTGATATATTTTCAACAAAAGAAAAGATGGAATTAAACCTTAGATTTATTTCATTTTTGTCATTGTTGCATCTTGTTGTGTTCAATATAATTATTGACTGCCAAATCATAATTCAATCTAAAATTGGTATCATTCTGAATAAACAGAATATAATTTGAATTCAATAAATATGAGAATAATTATGACTGATTTATATAATTTAAAAGTGTTTACAGGTGTATACATTTTTATTTTTCTAAATATTTGTTATTTATTTCCAGAAATATCTTGATAGGAAAAAATGATGGTATGTTTTAAAAGTAAAACTAACTTTTAAAGTATATTAAACATAAAGTTTATTTTATTTTTCAAATTACAAAAAAACTTAAACTATTATTCAAACACAAAAATGTTTGTTAATATTTGCATCGGCATATGATTTGAGTTGATGGAGGTCCTTCCAACAGCACAATTAATTTTCATTTCACCAATTTCAAAAAATGTCCTCGACAAACACCTCTGTGCCTCTTTTTTAAACCATACAGACTGTAAATAGTTGATTGACATTTTTACTCAAAGGATACGACTACGATGATTTCACAATGCTGATTGACTGGAATGTGGAAGTGAGAAAACTTATGAAGAGTAAAAAATCGAAATGACCAAATGTGCAGAGTATATGAGTTGATGGGGTCCTTCAAAAGGCACAATTAATTTCATAATTCTTATTTTCTTTTTTCTATGAACTGTTTGTTTGATGTTAAATCTGAAATTTATTAATAAATTATTTAATTATAACACCAAGTAGAGCACGGATTTTTATGCACTAAAAAGTATAATATGAACTAAAAATAATGAAAATATGCAAGTAAATTTTTTTTACTTAGTTAAAATTTACAATGTACTGACACGGAAACACTTTTTAAGTGATTCCCAGATTTATAATGTACGAGTTACATTAAATTAACAAAAATATTACTAATTTGATAAAATAAAATAAGTTATAAATAATTTGTCAGCAATACATTTCTAATTAAAAATACAATTTCCTTGTATATTTTATGTAAGTATACTATATACCTATATGTATTCATTTTTAATGGTTTAGAAACTTTTTTCAAATTTATACAAGTACTTAATTATATTATGTCCTTGATATTTAATATTTTTATTTTAAAAAAGCTGTTGTCATAGCATTGCAACTAGATATGCCATATGGTATAGTAAATTAACATATTTACTACACAAGTATTATCTGAATCTTGTGTTAAATTATTTTATAGTGATACTTCTACCCAAATAAATTAATTTCAATTTTTTTATTTGACAGGTACTAAAAGATTTACCATCCATGGCCTAGTTATTTAGGTATATAATAGGATATGGGTATAATTTATAGATTTATTGCTGGACAAGTGTACAAGAGCTGCAAGTTTAAAGTGCTTTTCTTGTTTATGATGTCTAAGTGTTAACAAGTCTAGGCAGGTTAAATAATATTTTTCTTTTTATAAAGTTGACAGTTACAACTTAAAGATTTCTTCCAAGCATCAATTAAGTTTATAATTGAATATTAATTTAACTTCAATGAATTCGATTTATCAATACACAATTGAATGTGTGTTATTATAATCTTACAATAAGTGAATACAAATAGTTACAAAAACTTACAATTAAATAATTTGGGTGGTTGAAAAAGTATTTTCTACATTTGTTTTTAAGTTAACAAAGGGCAAAATTAGTAACTAACTATTAAATTTAATAAATTGTTATTAAATCAGTAGTTAACTATCAACTTATTAATGCCCATTGCCCACTGCCCAGCCATTCATTTTTTAATACCTATATAGTAACTATTGATTCGTTATAAAATTATGGATAGTAACAATGAATATAGTTAACCTACTATTAAATTGTTTTATGTAGTTTTTAGGTATGTTTTTTTCAAGATCATCCATGGAAAGCTCTAAAATTCATATAAATTTTTGATTGAATTTATGTTAAAACATATATTATTTAACTTGTTGATAGTTGTTTTGATTTCGTTTTTAATAATTTCATCAAATTTATCAATCATTGTCATGATAGACTTATTCATATATAAGTTGTTCCTATGTAGCTTAGCACACAGTCTACTGATCTCACCCTGAAAATGGAATTCAGTCATTTTGATTTTGTCTTCTCGGGAACGTAATTTTCTCATTGTTTCTTCATAATCCATGATACATCTACGGCTTACTCTTGTCCTTGGAAACTCAAAATTGAAATACGTCATTCTGAATCATCGGTCGTTTGTGTATCTTACTTCTACTCTAAAAGACATATTTAATATTGTAATAGTAACATTTATTTTTATTCACTTTTAATTAAATCTACTACACATACCTTTTTATACATTTACTGTGCACTTCCATTGCACATCTGGTCATTTTAATTTTATATTCTTCATAAGCCCTCTTCACTTCCGCGTTTCAGTCAATAAGCATTGTGAAATCCTCGGAGTCGTATTCTTTGAGTGAAAAGTCAAAAAACCATTTACCGTCCGTATGGTTTAAAAAAGAGGCACAGAGGTATTTGTCGAGGACGTTTTTTCGTTCGTATATCTGTGAAGAAATACTTGCTTGATAAATTCGGGAGAAATCACGCGCTAATTACCAAAATTCATCTTCTTTTTTTTTTCACTTGCAAGAACTTAGAGCTGTAGGATATAGGAAAAATTATTTTTCACGAGCAAAACATGGTTAAATGAAATGTCGAATAAATGTCAAGTTTTGACACGGATACACCTACAAACCAAATTTATTAATGTAATATGTACCCATACCAAGGATAATAAGCTTTTTCTTTTTTTATCTATTATTATTATCAAAGACATATAATAGTTTTTATAAATTATTTTATATATTTATTAATCTGGGTGGATATAAATAAGACTTCAACTTTGCCCATCAGCTGATTGAAATATGTAAACCATTTGTGAACACCACCAGGAAACACTGACAACCCGATGAGGGCTCATATTTCTATATGAGAGTACGATCATAAATTAAGTATACTTAAGATTTAGTATATTTAATCTATGGTACGATGTACGATGCATTCTACATCTATAAAATTAAATTATAAGACTTAGATGGAGTTTTTTGGAAATGAAATCAATCTTCAATACCTATGACAGTTAAGTTATAGTAAATTGATCACATTTTTCTTAGAATTCTTATTTTGAGTATATAATTCAACATTGGGATTAAAAAAAAGCATAAGGCTGTCGAATGAGATACAAATAATTGATATTGGTGAATAATAAATTTAAATTTGAAATCAATTAACCATTGCTCGCGAAAAAACCATTCAGAATGAAGGTTAATATACTTTATAGCTACTATTACGTAGCCTTTACGAAGAATAATCGATAATAAATAGAAAATTCTCAGGGTTTTATACTTGTATAATATTTAATATTTTCATAACAGTATACTCGTGTTCATATTTTTCATTAGTTCAACGCTGGTGACTAGTAAGTAGTCTTTGAAATTTGGTTCCACTTCCAACAAAATTGATTTGTAAGAAGAATAATAATAACCTCTAATCACTACATTTTTTGTTTTTATAATATGTAGGTATAAAACATAAACATAATATTAAAAAATGTACAATTCTTTTACGTACAAATTCGAATATTATTAATATAGTAATTATTATTAGATACAGTAATAGACTAATAGTGAACATCGTTTCTACATAAAAACATATTATATCAATATTTAATATTTTCTACATAGCATATGTAGATATATAATCTATATCGTGTCTACATTACATTTCCTATTTTTTATTATTCTTTTTTTTCTGGCCCAATTCACCACTGAGTAATACAATAATACAATAAAACCTTGTATCGGTGTAATATTTATCAAATTATACATTGATTATTGCAAATATACCTAAAAATAATAGGTGGTTTCTAGTAGCAAATTTTATCTCATTAGTTCATTTGAGAGCCAGAGGTTATTTTTTAAAATCCTCAACAGTTTTATGTAAATATGTAATAGAAAAAAAAAATGGCAAAATATACATACGAGATTTCGATGTCATTTAAAAAAATGATAGCTATATAATGATATGATATTTTCATCAAATACTTATACTTCCATTCTCTTGGAATAGTATAATTTTCAAAAGATTTTGATTTTTTCAATGTTGTTTATAGACATTTGAAATTGTTAAGTGTTCTAAGTTTTTTTTTCGTAAAATGACGATAAATATATGTTAGTCTCAATGATAAATAGCTCCTAAATTCAATACAAAGTTCCTCATACCATAGATTAAATATACTTAATCTATGCTAATGTATACTTAATCTATGCTCATACATTGTTTTTACTTGAAAAAAAAAAAGTTGAGCTGATTTCATAAAAATTTTGCAAAAGGTTTTGAAGTTTAAATGTTTGTAAGACATAAGAAAATCACAAAAATCTGCAAAATTTTTGAATTTATAAACTCATAAAATTTTCAATATTTATACATATTCAAGGTTTGAATATGTTATATAAGATTCTCGATAAATTTTGTTCTTTGAAGTGAAAAAAAAAATTTGGAAAATCACAAAAGATTTAAAATTGTAAACTTACAACCTACTACCTACTTGTTGTTTAACCTAATTGTTAAAAAATTAAATTTTTACAAAATTAGATATTTTAACAAAATATTTTCTTGTAATTCTTCTAGTAGAAAACCTAGCGACTTGAAACATTTTCAAAAGTGCTTACATAATTATTTTATATTTTTATTGATCTTCGCGTTTAAAGTACAGTTATAATAAATCATTTTCCATATTCATTTGTGTGTGTATATATTTCTTATTTTAGTACCTACCTATAGATTTAAAATGATAAGATATTTGTTAAAAAAGTTTATCGATTTGAAACAAAAAAACACTCAGAACTCGTTTATATAAACTTCAGATGTAGAAAAAAATGCATATCACAATGTGTTAAACGACTTCAGGAGAAACGAGGCCAATTTTCGTTCTAGTACTTTCGTGTAGGTCGCTAATTACGCTTAGACTTTACAGTAGTGTAAAGTATTATAGTAGTACATGAAAAGAAAAGTTGAAAATTTAGGTTTTTCGAGAAGTGTAGTAAACTCAGGACGAATTGGCACGAGCGATAATCGAATTGCGCATTAGCCCAAAAATCGTGTTGCACTCGTTTTAATGTTTCTACTGCGTAGGAAACTGTACGCTATTATCGAAAATACAGGGTGACGATTCAGAGGCGAAAAATAAGTTGTTTTTTCTCGCATATCGCTCAATTACGCGGTAAGAACAAACGTAGGGTCGTCCTTAAAGAGGGACGGTGAGCATAAAAATAATGTTGTTACTTTTAACATTTCTTATTGTACTTTAAAATCAACATTTTTATCATTTTATACAATAAATAGTACCCAGTTATCAAATAATAAATTTTTAAACAATTACCCAATGAGAACGGTTAAAACGAGTGCATATTTCAATGACAATAGATAATATTGTGAATATAGAAATCGTGTTGAAAAGCCTTTGTACATTTTTCGCTCAGAGCCTCAGAAATCTCAAGGACGGCCCTGGACCTACGTCAACGTGTGGAGAGGACAAGGCCTACGAGCGAGCAGCTGCAGTCGCCGCAAGCGGTGTTAACGGTTCATATTGAACGCGTTAAACTATCAATTTTTGGTATTGAAATAGAGAACGATATTTGTTCGCGCTCAAAACAGCTTCCAGTTGTTTCTAAGCGATTTTAAGGGTTGAAAACTCTGAGAGACGGCGAAAAAGGTAATCAGTCTTTTTCAAATAAATATACTATTTTTTTTCTACGAATCGCGGCCGTCCAACTATAGAAACAAATGCCTTTTTAATCAATACATAACTCTGCGGGGGGGTCTTAGAAATCATTATCGTCTTTCGGATTTTATATAACTGGTGTAGAATTATAAGCCTGCCGCCACTCGTCCGCGGAAACAAAACAAAGGAAGAAATCACCTCACTACGACAACAACAACAACAACAACAACAAAGCGTCCAAGTCGGCTGCTGCGCAGTACCCAGCCATATAGTAATCGTCGCAGTGACGTCCGTCACGGACGACTATCAGCTGTGGGCCCGCGCAGTTCCGGCAACACCGACGCCGGGACGTCGATGGTGCTGCGGCGGCCGTCCGTCGTCCGGACCGCAGCCTTTGGCCGTCCCGACCGTGGCGGCCGGCCGCGCGTCCGTCCGCCCTGGTCCCGATCGCGGTGGACGGCCGCGGCGGGCCGATCGCGGCCCACCGTCGACGGCCCAGCGGTTGGTACTACTGTCGGTCAGCTGACGCCTGCCCTCCGCAAGCCCGTGCTCGACGAAAACAACAAACCCCTCGCCCCGCCGGCCGCCCAGCGACTGCGCATAATTGTCATTGTTATTTTTCTTTTTTGTTGTGCCCGTCTATTGCGTTTCGAACCGTCGCTTCGCGATCGCCGTCATCGTTCCCCGTTCGCCAGTCGTCCGTGTTGCGTCGTTCGCGTCTTGTATATTTCCGTTTCGTCGCAACCGTTGTTTCGCGTCCCATCAACACGATGAAGTTCCAGTACAAAGAAGACAACGTTTTCGACAAAAGGAAGACCGAAGGCGAGAAAATCCGCAAGAAGTATCCCGACAGGGTTCCGGTAAGAGCGAAATAGTTCCCCCTTTCGATCGCGTTTCGTCCCGCATTTAATTGGCCCCGCTGTTTTCCCCGTCCCCCGTGTGTGATGTGTGTTGTTGCGTTGGCCATTGTCCACGAAGTGTAACTTTCGTTTGCCCAATAATACCGTTCGATCGGTCCAAAGGTCAATGCCGTGTTTATCTTTGTCACTGTCTTTGTTGTTGTTGATGTTTTCGCTATCGTAATTTCTTTTCGTATGAATAAGTTGTTTTTCTTTTCGTTTTACAGGTTATTGTCGAAAAGGCCCCTAAATCGCGTATTGGTGAGCTGGACAAAAAAAAGTACCTGGTACCCTCTGACTTAACGGTCGGTCAGTTTTACTTTCTCATCAGGAAGCGTGTCCACTTACGTCCCGAAGATGCCCTTTTCTTTTTCGTTAACAACGTCATTCCACCAACCAGTGCCACTATGGGATCATTGTATAACGTAAGTATTTCCTGTTTATCCAAGGTCAATAGTGAAATGTATTTTCAAAGTTCTTTTTTACTTCATCAGGACCATCGCGAAGAAGATTTCTTCCTGTACATCGCATACAGTGATGAAAACGTTTATGGATAAGTGCGACTGCTGGGCTATGATGGTTGTTTGTTTATCATTGTTTTAATATTCACTCTTTGAATGCTAAATGACCTAAAAAACATTTTAAATGTATTAAATAATTGGTTTAATATATAAATATATTATATCAAAACAATCAATAAAAATATATATTAATAATAATCATGTTATATAAGCTTTTCATACATGGTGGTAACCTGTATAAAAATTATTTTTATTGCAATTAAATAAGATCGACTTATTCATAATTGTTAGATATTATGTAAATTTTAATTTTGCTAAACATATTATTAACCTTTGTTTGATTTCTTATTATTTTATTAGGTTTATGACTTGTTTGTAATATATTTAGTTAAGTGTTTCTGTGTGCTATTTCTGTGTGTAAAAATTTATCAAATTATTTTGCATAATTTCAGAAATTATTAGCATTACAAACATTTGGTCACTCATTTTGTATATACTTTTAATTATTTATAATAAATTCTTTATTATGTATTAGTAATTATGTTTGTAAATTATTTATTAAACTACTTTTATGAATAAAATAATACATTATGCTAACACATTTTAGTATCATTTTTGAAGGCACAATGGATATAATAAATGAAATAGGTATTAAATTAATCACTGTTTAATCTAAAACTATGGAACAAAAGAAGTGATTATTACATTTCACTGTACCAGATATGGAATAAATAATGATAATCTAAATGATTAACAGTTGAGACAGTTTGTATGCTCAGCTGTGGTTTTATAGCTTGATTTCAATTTGTTACATTAATAGTTAACCAATTTGAATTGGTTTATTAAAATTTTTGTTATCAAAAGAAAACAGTTGATTAGAGGGATTAAAAAATAACCATAGAATGGCTTAAAAATGGTATAGAATATTTTGTTTTTAAAAACAATTTATTATTTGCTAAACAGTGAAGACGTGTCTATCATTATTATATGAAAAATTGTATAATATTAATAAACAATTAAAAATTTATAATTTATTGAAAGATATGAAGGCCATAGTTTATAAAGATTATAAAATGATGATTTTGATATTTTTTCATTTTATCACCTACGTCAGGAGAAATGTAAATATTACAATAATTAATGTCATATACTATATACTGTAGTTAATAATACACTGTTGACTATATTATTTGTTATTTGTTTACTGTTCAGTGGAAAGATATCACCAGGACACATTGCTAAATTTTACACAGTAAATTAATATATAACAATAATAATTATTTATTATCGTGAGCATGGCAATAGACCAGACAAAGCAATAAACAAAAATGTCGATGTCGATATTGATTCGAGGCCAGTTGATAGTTTCAAACAAGTCCACAACATTAAATATTTTACACATATCATCATGCCCGCCTTGTTCAACAATTGTGCCATTGTGGTCGTTGATAAAATGGGAAATTTGAAGTTGTCGATTTTTACATTTCACGTGATTTTCTTCCATGACGTAGTTTATTCCATGCACTTGTTATCATTTTTGGTTAGTGTTTTGTTGTCTATTGTCACACTGGTCGTGTGTATGGTCTTTTCATTACTTCTTTTCCGTCAGTGGCACAAAAAGGTGATGTATAATTTTTTTTCATCCGATTCGATCTGAATAATATTCGACACCGAGCCCTCGGTGTTGTACGTTTCGCGTTCCCTTTTTCATGTTTGTTTCGTAATTGCTTTCAGGACCAACCATGGGACAAAGTGTAGTTTTTAGGAGGCGGCTTTCCTACAACACCAAAAGTAACAGGAGGCGTATGTAAGTATGAGAAAATCGACCGGTAGGAAGTCGAAAGTCGCGTCTTTATGTAACATAATTGATTTAATTCACGCACACCGTTTTTATTAGGGTGCGCACTCCCGGTGGACGATTGGTCTATCAATACTTGAAGAAGCCGAAGCGTGTGCCCAAGTGCGGTAACTGTAAAATCAAGTTGCATGGTATTAAGCCAGCTAGAGCAATTGAAAAGAGCCGTATGTGTAAGCGTAAGAAGACCGTGAAACGTGCTTACGGTGGAGTATTATGTCATAGTTGTGTTCGTGAAAAGTAAGTATAGTTATTCTGGAGTAATTTTTTAATATATTCTTTGAACATCATCTTATTCAACGAATGAAAGTTTTTTCTTCGTTCTTCGTTTCATACCAATTTTTATTTACTCCTATTCTGTTGGTATTTTGAAGTATATTTTATCAATGTTCTATTGAAAATCAATTACCAATATACCTATTGCTTGGGTATTTTTAGGTTATTCGTTACTGCTAAAATGAAAAAATTTCTGATTTTTATTTATGCCGAATGTACTTCATTTCAATCGAAAGTTACTAATTTCTAATTTCATAATTCAATACAGTATTTATCAGTATTATCACGGAAACCTTGGACAATTTGTGTTTTATGAAAATATATTTGAGGATATAATTTAATTGATTAATTAATTAGATATAATCATTTAAGTTCAAATAAATTCAATTAAAAATATTTTAAACTACTGTAATTATTCTTTTTACAGTAGTTTGCTTAGGTAGATTCCAATTTATTATTTTTATTATACTTAAAATACTTCATTAAGTAATTGAGGCATACTTTAATATAAATATATTTTATAATAACATTTGGGAGTAAAGAAGGTTGTATCATTCAAGCATTTATGATTTAATCGATACAAACTCCCTAAAGTAATGGCAGCAGTTGAACACTCTTAGCTCTATTAAGTTTTAATCTAAGGCTACATGATGCTGTACATATATACTGTATTTTTACGAGTTTCTCAATTTTCCGATTTTAACGTTTTTGTTAATCTTGTTAAGTATTATTTGTAGGTTTAAAAATATAATAATATTGTTTTATACAAATATCTTTTGTAGTTAATTTTTAAATTCTTATTTATGACGATTGTCAATGAACCAATCTTTCATTAGATATTGATTATTAGAGTTAGATTTCAATTAAATTTATTTAAATATTTATAAAAAGAAACACCAAGTACAAATAATAATTTTTAATATTATATTGTTTTTGACAGACATAACATTTTATATTGATTCCGAATATATCATTTCAATATTTATTTTCTCGTATCATATTAAGTTATATCACTTTCATCATAGAAAAAGAAAAACCATTGATGTTTTACAAAAGTTGAACTTAAAATTTAAAAATATAGTTGATTCAATATTAGTTCTTTATTAGTAGTACTATTGCGTTTAAAGTTGGTTTCTTTGAATGAATTTTCTTATGATAGTCTCCCATTTGCAATATAATAGATCATCGTTTCTCAACCATTTTAGTGCCATGACCTCCAAAATACGTATAATATATGGTCAATCACTTCATTGTACATTAAAACAATTTTCCCTATTTCATCTTCGAAATCATAAAAATGAAAAGCTAAAAACTGGATAATTGTCTACAAAACAAAAACCTAGTGAACTATTATTCAGTAGTTTTGGAAATTAGCCATTGCAAACATTTTTATTTCATATTTATATAGTATAAATTTATGTATATTATTTTGTTATAAAGGTTTTTAATAACTTTTTACATCTGTACATGTTAAGTTATAACTTAATTTTTATTGAAAAAAAATCATTAAACTGATAATATTTATAAAATAAATACAATACATGGTAAATTCTTATTTAGATAGATTAGATAGATATATACATAATTATTTTTAAAATTTTGCTGATTTGATTCCAGTTGATTAAGATGATGTGTTAATATTATATAATAACTATATCAAGTAATGTATTAAATTTCTTTAATTTTTCTTTGCAGGATCCTTAGAGCGTTTTTGGTCGAAGAACAGAAAATTGTTGTCAAAGTTTTACGTTCTCAGAAGAGTTCAACCAAAAACAAGTTGAAATCTTCTAAATGAATAGTTTGGACTTAATCAATTTTGAAATAAAAAATAAATGTTAATTTTGTAACATCTACAATTTTTTTGTTAACAGTTTCTTTATAGTATACTCCTGTTATGGATATTAACTATTATAGTCGGGAGCACGATAAATGAGCGCTGCCCGTCATGCGCCAAGCGGTTGTTTTTCTAAAGTGGTTATCAAATTAGCAAACTAAAAGCCTGTCGAAAACCGGTTACCGCTCATTATTCGTGCCCGTGAATACGATACGTAACGGCAGTGTGACGGTACAAAGTTGGGAACCAATGGCTACATGAGTGGGTACGAACAACGGGTCGCGGGGGCCAACGCTCATTTATCGTGCTCCCGACTATAGTTAATGCGCTTTATGATTACTTCAGTGTGGCGTGGCATAAAACTTTGTGGTACTTAAGAGGTGTAGGTCCTCATGAAATATTAAAATAAAATTATTTTGTTGTGAAAAGTGATTTAATACTAGGAGCTAAAACAAACATTTATACTCTATGCTTTTTACTTATTCTTTTATTAGAAATAATAGCATTGTATATAAACTTAAAAATAAAATTTAGAACCCTTCATTTGATGAAAAAACTTGCCAATAATACATTTTAGAATTCATCTAATCATTTGATATTTCCAAGTTTTATTAAAATGTTAAAAATAATTTCACAGTTTATTTTTTAATTTCTTCAGTGGTCCTGTAGTAACTCAGGGCGCCAGTAGCCCCAGCTTAGATCAGCTTAAATTATTTATAATTCTGAATTATAAAAAAAAAGTTGGATTCTCAAAGACTGTAATTGTCTGCGTCATAAATGGGAAATTGGCTGCCACTAAACCCAGATCTCTCAATCTATTGAGAGTGATTCTAATTTCAATGTAGTGCATGAAACTGCATTATAATACTGTTAGGCCTCTTTCACACGAAGCCACCAGAAAAGTGTTGCCACTATTAAAGTTTTTATCACGTCATTAAATTGTAAAATGTAAATTCAATTTAGTATCAAAATGGAAGTTGAAGAGCTGGCATGTGTAGCATATTTGTACAGTAAAGTAATACGTAGACTGAAAAAAAGGAAGTTTTGGGTACTCCCACTACTGTCTGACCGTTCTACTAAAGGTTTATTCAATTTATTTTATAACGATTTAAGAAAGTATGGAGACAAATTTTTAATTATTCAAGAATGCCACGTAATTCATTTGATGAAAATATATTAGTTAATTCTTCTCAACATGTCTTTTTTATATCGCCATTTGAATCCATATTGCCGGCTTATTAACAATTTTAACAAATGATGAAAATCATTGAATACATTTGAATGTAATAGCCATCACTTTTTATTTCTTATAATTAAATATGTTAATAGGTTGACATACACTGCATTAGGTTAAACTTTTTGTCTCATATTAAAATAAAAAAACTGATCAAATCCAACTACATGGAACTGCTTATTCATATTTTTTTTAACGGTTGTATCCCTTAATAATGGCATTTTTTCAACAGCTGATAAATGTATGTACAAACATTTAAAATGTACAAGCCTGATCACTGTCACTGATATGAATGGATAAATCTACTAAATTAGAAAAAAAATTATTCAAAATTTGGATCCTTTAAAACTATATTAAATTATGAATTTACTTAGTTTTAACATTAAAGTATTTTGTTGTTTGGTAATAGTTATAATTTGTTAATTATTTAAGTTTATAATCTTCATTTAAAAAAAAGAGTTAGTATTTAGGTTCTAATATATATTTTAATATATTTTACTAATAATAACTTGATTTAATTAAGTTTAATTGAATTTAATCATTTATGCCCACTAACTATTGAATTTAACACTATAACTTCATAACATACTTTATAAAGTAGAAAAAGAAAATGAACTACAAACAGAATACATTTAGGAAGTAAAATGAATTATCTATTTATTCAATTAAATACTTATAATAATTTAGATGAAGTTTATTTTTATTTTTTTGTGTAAATATGGAAAGTAAAAAACAAGATTTCATAATAACACAATACTTATGTTCATGTGTTGTCACATAATGTATGGAATACATTAATATGTGATTATAACGACATGAGACTTAAGGAGTAAGACAAATAACATATGGTTATCATTGAGCTTTTTAAGTTAAAATTCTGTTCTTTTTCATTTTAGTTATTTTCTTTTTTAACGATTATAGATAGCCGATAGTACCTAGTGCCTATCGATGTGTAGAAAAATGTAAACACTATTACAGTGTGTACCAATTACCAAGGTAATCAATCCATCCATCACATGAAATATTTGTACTTTGTAGTAAGAAAAAAGTTTTTTTGTAAGTAATAAGTAATAACATTTGGTAATTAAATAAAAATAAATATATTATCATTCATAATGGTTTTAGCATTTTATACATTGTGTTTATAACATAATTTACATAGGCTCATAAATATAACTATTGTTCATAGTTTATCAATTTTACAATACAATATTTATTTTAAAAATAACATTTAAAAAAATATCAAACTAATGGTATTTATTAGAGAGCCTATGTATAAACATATTATACAGGCTCTCTAGTATTTACTATTTAAAATAATTCTAAATAAAACAAATAGTACGTATAACAATAACATCATTATAATATTAAAAATATCAAACATCTGTGTTCATGTTTGTATTGTTTTTAATACATCTATAAATCTATATCCTCACTGATTTGTCTATTACTTAATAGTGATTCCATCGCAGCGCTACGGAAGCCAGTTGTTTTGTGGTGTCCAAGTTTGGTTCCCGAGTTGGTGTCTTCTATGGCTTTTCTCAGCTGTGATGCAATTTTAAATTATAATTATTCAGTGAGAGTAAAGTAGACGAGTTTCGATGTGTTGCAAAAACTTACTTCTTTTAATCCGACAACACCGACTAAACGGCCTATAGCAGTTACGTACGCGTGATTGACGCCAACCAACGAGAACACCGAATGGACCTTAAGTAAAGACGTCCTTTCGACCAATTGGAAAGGTGCGGGATCAATGTGACAGGAATCGAAGTCTAATATTTTGTCCATTTCTTTTCGTTCCCATTCACTCTGCTCTTCCGGTGACATGTCGATGACTCTTTCTTTGGGCTATATAAAGCATAAAAAAATAAATGAATAAATACTGAATTCGATGAAAACCGTATTAGCATTTATTCTAATAAATACCAGTTGAACTTTTTTAGACACTTGTATGATTTGTGACAAGCTTTTATCTTTGTCTGTGATATCTGTCAAGCTCTGTTGTTCTGGATTGGCATCCCGCAGTGTAGCAGATTTGTGGAAGATAGCTTCAAACGCTAATCTTATGCTACAACACGTCATAACAATAATTATTAGTTAATAAGTAATAACTAATGTGCAAATCGTGTGAATTCAAATGTTGTTTTGTTCTACACTCTATTTTTCCTTCCTCACCGACTCTCGGCTCCAGTTATCGTTGAATACGGTGTCGCCGACGGAGTCATCATTGGAGTCAGATTATGTAACGTGAATGAGTTGGTTTTTTTTAAGATCGACTTTTTCGGGTGCCCCTTCTGTGGAGAGCTATTTTCAACCTAAAATCGAAATCCACACAATTGTGTGTAAACATTTATTATATTTCAAACAGTTGAAAGTCGAAAATAATGTAGGTACGCTTAATTATAATACATAGAACATAGATATACCTAAACGGCTAAACAGTAGTGGATCTGAACCTCATTTAAAGAGGTGACGAATTGTACATAACGTAACTTTAAAATGAATGCTCATTATTATTCGTTTGAAATTTGATAAATTTTAAAAGAAAAAAAATGTTAATTTATAATTATGCTAAGTAGACATAAAGTATATATTATAGATATTATATATTTTAAACTTGTGATTTTCCTCTCGATCAGTGAAAAAATATCAAGTTAAAAATAATATAAAATTTCAAAAAATAATTTAGTAATGCCCTCAAAAATTGCAAAAGTCAAAAAGTGAAAAAAAAAACTATTTATTTATTGAAATTCATTGATATGTTGAAGAAAATATTTTGCTAGGAAAGCATAATCTAAGACGTTAAAAAAAAAGAAGAAATTAGTTATCAAAATTTGGGCCCTAGTAATTAATTTGTCGATAGGTGTCGTAACATACCTATACAAATATTTAGTAATTGTTTGTAATATTATAATGTCTGATAAAGTTATTACCTTAATTATTGGATTTGTGGACAGTGACTGAGTACTGATCGAAAGCCTTCTTTGTAGAGTATCTGGTGCCGGTGTTACTTCGAATCTGGATGGTCTCCTTTCTTTGTTTTCTCTTCTTTTTCTTTCTATTTCGTCAAGTCTCTCTTGTGCTTCTTTTTGCCACTTTGCAACTATTTGCATCCGTCTCTCTTTTCCAACTTGCTTATCGATCAGTTTTATCAATTCAATTCGAGGCACCGACCCCAACAACACCATCGAATCTAAAATAAAACAATTTAAATTAGTTATAAATGTCCTCTCAGTCATATCAGTAATGAATCTTTTCTCAACCTGGTTTATCGACTAAAGGAAACACTCTTAAAACTTTGTTTTCTCTCAGTACCTTTTTCAGGTCTCTGTAACTCATATTGTACCAAATGTACTTGACATCTCTGACCATAAAATCTTCTACATACACGTTGTAAATACCTATGAGCACGCATTTAACATAATATAGTTTCAGTATTTATAATTTCTTTGGGAAATTATTATTTTTACCTGAGCTAGACGGGAGAAGATCCGGTAAGTAAGGAAGATTCTTAATTAATATAATACTGTCATAAAGTGAAGGCTGTAGTAATACCGCTACCGCGTTCGATATTAACACGGCTATCTAATAAGTCACAATTGTAGAACTTGGTGAATATATTATGCATTAGGAAACAATTTAATTAATAACAATAAAATAATATACCATAACGGGTACAATGTGAGTGATTTGTCCCGTCATTTCGAAAGCAATCACAGACACTGATATCGAATGTGTAACAGCTCCGGCAAATGCTGCTGCTCCGACTACGGCATAACCTCCTGATTTTTTTTTTATAAATATAAAATATTCACATTGAAAACCATTTGAAATAAGATAATTTCTAATGCGTTTAATTATATAGACCTGGTATAATAGGTGTGATGAATTTTCCGTGTCTGACACCATACGGGAACCACAAATGCATGAGTTCACCAACAATTCGACCGAACGCAGCTCCCGTTTTGAAGACTGGAATAAAACTACCGGATGGTATTGGAATAGTCGATGCAATTATGGAGAATACAAACTGAAAATAAATTTGAGTTATCTTGGAGAAGACCATAATTGTTACTAATTATTAAGTGTAAAGCAGTGCAAAAATCAAAAACAATAAATGAATGATTAAAGGTCGCAAAAAGTGTTTTTTATTTATATATACAAAATAAAAAACTTGAATAATAAAACACGATATATAATTAATGATTATTAATTATATATGATATTGAAAAAAAATGATTAGAAAAGGTCTGGAGGAATAATTAAAAAAATTAAGAGGTATTCAGTTGTTCACCCTCGATTTAAGGATTTGTGATAAATAATTTGTTTCTCATATTAATACGTTATAACTGATGTAAGCTGATAAACATATGAAGACGTTGGTGTTTTCCGTTCGCCAATGGTTCATCATTTCTGCCTCCTCAATGGTAAACTCTTTCTTTGTCCATGTGAAATTGCTGAACAATCCCGTTAACTTAAAACAAAATAATTAAGGCGTACTTACATTAAATCTAGACATTATTGTATAGCATTATAGTGCATGCACAATCACATTATCATTCGTTCTCACTTGGTCGTGTACGTTTAGTTCACCAGCAATGTATTTGCCGGTTCCTAAAGGAAATGTGATTGTCAACGTGAGAAAAGTAATGAGACTCGGGTACAAAAATCGACTGTAACATATGGCATGCGATTGTAAAAATCAAATAATTTGAAAAGTCATACATTAAGTACCTATAGTTGAGTGATGATACTCACTTACTTCTTTTGTAGGAAAGAATTCATTCTTTTACTTTGTCTCATAAACAATACATACTGCCTGTGCGCCCAAACGTAACCAGCTCCAATTATGCCACAAACTACCCTACAACGGCAACATTTTGTTATATAAAAATATACACATCTAACGAAATTATATTATATTGATGCTGCAGACAAGGGCACCCGTAATTTTCAGAGGGAGGACGCTCCTAATAATGAGTTATTATTATGGTTAATACGTAATAACGCATGTTACTCAATGTAGATTTTAATCAATATTAATTTAATTATCATTTGAATTAAATAAAAGAAAAAAAAAACTGAAAATAAAAACAAATTTACTAGTATTATTCGTAAACATCGAATCGTATGATAGTAATCACGGTATGCGTCCTGAAACCTAAATTCACGAAAAAGCCTTTGATATGTTTGTATATGGTTCATTAAGCTTATTTTGTTTGATTCAGCGAACTCAAGAAAACCAAGTCGTTTTTACTGTACATATATACATGTTGATCTAGTTACGATATTAAATTCGGTCCCAAAGCGAAAAATATCACTCTTTAATCTATAAGCATATATATATATATTATATATTACTACATATATTTTATGTAGATTTAATTTCTCTGTAGGAGTTCTAAAACAATATTTTCGAAACACAAAGTTTGATTCATATAGTTTCATAATTTATAAAACAAAAAATATATTTTGTACTTTTTGGTATTATTTTTTTGTTTTTAAGGCTTTATAGATATTTTTTCAAATTATTTTCTAATACTATAAAATTTCTATCCTTGTAATAACATTATATTTTTCTGTTAAAATTGAAATACCCCAACAAAATACAAATAGTTGTTTTTTCGAAAATATAAATTAGTTTTTAAAGTTAAAAAAAATCAAAAGGGCTATTGTCCTCTTAATTTTCTTAGGGGGTAGTAGTCTTCTCTAGCCTATACTAGTTTATAATAACGTTGATAGTAATATAATAAATGTTATTTATATAATCAATGTTAATATTTGATTGAAACTATGTGTTATTATTTGAAAGTTGTTTCTAAATTATACTATATTTTGGTAGACCATTTTTCGAAGTCTTTAAGGGTTTTATGTTTAAGTGAAAATGTGTTTATTTAAGTGAAAGCTTTAGTTAAATTATTGAAATTCCCTAAAATTTGACCTAAAGCTTCGCCTGTGCTCTTATCTTTCACAAAAATTATATTATAACGAGGGCGCTAATGGCTGCAGACTGTTGTCGAACTTACCCAAGTAAAGCAAAAACCGTCAATTCTTGAGGGTCGAACGGATACTCCATGGTAAAATGGGTCGGAAAAAAAGCCTTTACCGTATCTAGAAATGTCAATGTTTATATGTTAATGCACTTGCAGTCGTCGGAGATAGTAAAAACGACAGTATGGTAACTCGTAATCATATTATAGATACGAACCAGCTTTGTTGAACCATACGGCCAGCAATCTGAACACTGTCGCACTACAGACGGCCGAAAAAAAGCCTCTCCAATAATTTCTGACAGCAAAGTACACGGTGGTTACTTCGATGCTGAAAAGCACTCCGCCGATGGGAGCTCCGAAACAACTCGCCACTCCTACCGCACACGCCGCGGCCAACATTTCCGTGTTTCTCGATTCGTTCTCGTAGATTCCCTTGAACGAAGTTATTACTTTTGTCAAAAGCGTGGCTGTGATACTGGCAATGTGCACGAAAGGACCCTGTGAAATTCAAAGAATCAAATTCATTTTATTAACATTAACGTAAAAGTATATAATATTATGTAACATGGTCAACGAATCATATAAATATATGATTAACAATCACACTAGCACGCAGATGATAAATACCTAATTAGATACTTGCGTTTGCGTATAACAGATCTAAAAAGTTCGAAAACCATTGATTACTATACACTATTGTACATTATTAGGTATTATATATAATTTGACGAACGATTAATTTACTTTTGTATACTAACTAGTTGAATTACCCCGTGAACAGTATCGACTAATTTAACGCGACCAATTGAATTTATAATTTAAAAAAATAAATAACCAATTCTCATGTGCATTTTTAAATTGTTCTTATTTTTTTCAATCGATTAATAAGTAGATATTAAGTGAATCATTGAATAAAATGATATACGAAATTTAGGAAATAATAATTGCAAAAATGTAGTTTCTCATTTGTGAATTTGTGATGATGAAATATATACAGTCGTGTTAAAAATTCAAATGAACTAACAAAATGAAACCAGTTGTTATTGTCATACCACCTACTACCCGGTAAGACAATGGTCCCTAAGATTAAGTACAAATAAACCTACTGGTTATTGCCACACTGATTATTATCCGATAATACAACGGTGGACCCGGAAATAAGTATAATGCGAGGTGATCGATTCGAACAAAAGTCGACGGATTTCTATAATAAGTTTAGTCTTGTTCGAATCGTCAGATATAATCGTTCAAAATATGTTATAAATGTATTTGCCATTGCATAATATGAAAGCCGTACTTTTTTTTATGTAATATTACAAATAAAGGTATAGTTTAAAAAAATATTTAAGTTGATACTAGAATGTGTACAAAATCTACTGACCTCTTTGCCAAGTGGTAGACCAGAACCAAGAGTTGCCGTAATGCCGACTACTTTCGCGATCAACGTTCTTAAGGTTAGAAATTCTTTTAACGCGACGCCTCTCAAAATCGTTTTCATCTCTGGTATTCCTGAACCTATAAATTAAAACGTTTTTCATCGTAGATTGTTACAAGTGAATGACTTGTACGCAAACAAACCAATTGATTGAGGCGCGACTAAATGTACGAATCCAGCTGCAAATGTTATCAAACTGACGGGCAATAATACCCAAGAAATGTATTGTAAGCATTGGTTGAACGCCATATCTTTGAACAGCCATATTCTGCCTGCAGGACACGAAGTATTAAACAGTTATTAAATATTATGGAATACGTTTAAACCATTAGTTTAATGCTTTGTGTAATAAAATGATGAATCGTCTGAAATTAATTTTAAAGTTTGAAAAATAAAAGTACAATTTTTTTTTTTTAATACTGTATACAAAATAAATAATTTTACTCATTTTAATAAATCCTAATTATATGCTTTATTTTGTACATATTTTTTTGGTATCTGTTTTTAATCACTTTTTTCAATAAATACAAAATTTGTTTGTAAATGATCAAATACTGATTTGTACATGTGCGATTGTGTCATATGAAAATGATAGGGACGATAGCCGAGAAGGGACAGAAATAAGCGATATTCAATAATTATTTGTTATAATAAAATCTGACTTCATAATTATTTTAATTATATATTAATTAAGTGCGTATAGTGTATGTACCTAAAGGTTTAAATTTGATAGTTTAGATTATTTATATGTTGTGGGTAGAGAAACGGGTGGCATAATTTTAAATCAAAGTGGTCTTATTCGAGGTAAAATATAGTCTTGGCAGTCTTTTATTATAGCCGTTGTATGTTGATCGTATAGTAGAACCCAGAAAAATTTATATCATATATTGTATAATTTCGATAGTTCAAACAAATTTAGATTAAGGATCGTCCGGATTACTGGAAGTTTTTCAAGTGTATTTTAAAATGACCAAGAAACGTCGTTTCGCCCTTTATTCTTTTATTCTTAATTATCAGTTTGGATTGGAAATTATAAAACAAACAAAAATGTGAAATAACAAAATCGAATACATAATATAACATTATAGGATATTTATTATCATTAAAAAAATTGGTCGTTTGTTTTTTTTTTTCATTATTATTATTTTTCTCATCTTTTATTTCAAAAATCTACTTATAATATATACAACACACAAATTGTATGGATTAATATGTGCCGTCAGGACTACCAAGTACAATGAACTACCGAGGGTCCAGACTATCGAGGATTTACTGTAGTATACTACTGACCTTCGTTAGTGAAGTCTATACCATAATCCATGAAAAAACTTAAAACAGCCATAACGAGACCTAGTAGAGTGAGAAATACCCAATCTTCGCTGAGCTTTGCGAACGAATGGCGCCATACTACTTCTAAAGTTGAACTGATTTTTCCACCGTACTTGCTGAACTCTTCGTTCGTGCTGCCGTGAATGGTGGGTTCTGGTATGTTTCGTGATGCTTTTACATAGTCACCCAATTCTTTCGTGTAACGTCCATACATCTGTGCCATAATAACAAAATAATGTTAGTGAACCGTCAAATGCGCATCATATTAACGGAGACATTGAATAACACCATAGACAAATTAAAATAAATAATTTACCACTGAACTTTGGTTAACAAGTGTAAGCTATCAAAGTTCATTGGGTCGTGAAACTACTAGTTACTGGATTATGGGGGGCCATAAGGAAACATATGAGTTAAGCTCAGGTCTTATTAGATGTTGATTGCAAAACGTAGCTATCAATTTTAGTAATAAACTAATAAATAGGTAACGAAATAGATAGCAAAATGTAGATATATGTATTATGAACTGTGTACCTACCTAGTACTTATCATTATTTTATTACATTTACTAGATGATTATTTGTTACAATAATTTTTCCTTAAAACAATAACATATTTAATTTATTTGTGAATTGATTTTATTTTAAATTCGATTAAGAGTCAATAATATTTATTAAAAAATAACTGTCAAAATCAGTTAATAGTGTTATTTATAACATTGTTAAAAAACAATGAAATTAAAATTTCGTTGATAATACTTCATTTCAGTTTATTTATTTATTATGGTTATCTCTTACTTTAATATATACATACCTATACCTACCTGTAGATAGATGATTATTTTTACAAAATATTAAAATATATGTATAGAATTATAATTTAACGTCAATTTATTGACTTATTGCAAGTACAAATACTAATTACTGATATTGAATGATTGAAATATTAAATGATTAGGTCATAATGAATACGATTTATAATAACTATACGGTCAAATATTAATAATTTAAATTTAACCCTAACATTTTAATCACTACATCAGCTAAAATTTAATTTTATGCTATTTATGTTTTTAATTTTTTTAGAGTCTGAGTGATTTTATCACAATGCGTATTTTTTATTTTCACTTTTTTTTATCCATGTCTTACATGGTTTCAGCTAAAAAACTTGGTCCAATTATCAACTTAATATATTGTTTCTAGTTGGAAATATTGTCTAGTTTAGTTAGTGAATTGAAGAGGTCAACATTTTTCTAAATAATTAAAAAGACTTAATGAAAAATGACAAACAATGGCAAAATTTAGGAGATATAAATTTTTAACAAAATTTGACTTTTTTTATTCTTTAAAGATGGTATAATTTTCAAAAGATTTTGATTATTTTTGTACAATTTATAGTTATTTAAAATTTCGAGATTTTCTAGTTTTTATTATATATTATGTCGAAAAAAAAATGTTGGTACCTATATTAAAGCATCTTAAAAAATGAATTCAAAGCTTCTCACACATTATTCTTACTTATCTAAAAAATATTAAAACCTATAGTTTCAATACTTTTTTTATGAACATTTGAATTTTTTAACTTTTGACATAACTTAACAAAGTCACGAATTTTGGTAATCAAAAATGAAAATTTTTTTCACTCAGTTGGACCCGAACATTTTTTCAAGATTCTTTTAAGTTGTCCCAACTTGTAAATTTATGTTCATAATAGCGAGAAATTCACTTCCAATGTTTATGAGCGTTCGAAATCAAATGTTGATAAGAATGATTAGTAAAACAAAAACTATAATTTTTCATTATACACGATTTAAGTTTATTTTTTTTAAATGTTCGTTCAACCAACTGAATTATGGAATCACTATAGTGATTATAATATTATTATATAATATAATATTTATTACAGTAAATAATAATACGATAAGCTAAACTATAAACTATTGAAAATAGAAATAAAGGTTCATTTATTAGCTTCCTTTTACTGATAAATGTTCACTTGGCTTAAAAAAAAGTAATCAACGAATAATATTTTTGCTTGATAAGCTGTCAAATATATTGTCATTTAGCTATAGTTTGAATTTTAAAGGGAGTTTTAGTAATTTAATTTAAAATTTGATTATTTTATAATTTCTTAATTAATTATTGGCTTTGTAAGGGTAGGAATTAAAACTAAAATTTATTGATAAAGTTTAATAAAATCTACGAGTATAGTCCTATCTTTTAAAATAATCAAGAAATACAATTGATCAATGCAAATGTTAAGTGTAATACAAATACATCATAATACAATCAAATAGTTTTAAAATTTATTTATATTTTGTAACTAAAAAGTAATATAAACGTTTTCAATTTTAACATTCATCAGAGTAAAATAACATGTGACGAATACAAAGATTGTTATTTTTATACAACTTATGAACAGACTTATTGAGATTACTGAGTATTTGTTTGGGACTACTACTCTTTCAGCATACCAACTATACGAACCTATCGTTTTATTACTAACATTTGTTATTGTTAGTAAGTATAATATTATATTAGAGATATCACAGTTATATACCCAATTTAAATTATTGGTTTATCCTACATATATATTGCAAGAATATTATTTCATATCAGAGTGGTAATGTATATACTTTTTTTTGTATAAGTATAGATACAAAATTATTAATAATATGTTCAATATGTTTTTAAAATTAATCTTTGAGAGGGTTGGTGAATTTTAGTATAAACATTGTGATTTGAGGAGTGGTAAATTGCGATACATATGTTAATATTTACTCACCCATTAAATCTATTGTAAAATAACGATTTATTAGTTATTATTGCTTTATAGTTTTAGTTTAATATTTCTGAGCGTTTTTATGTTATTAATTATCACTTATAAGTATTTATGTTGATGTACATAAGTCACACTTATGTGTGTGCAGACTTCAGTATTAATTAATTAACTGAAATGCAAATTATTTTAAGGCCACCTATTTTTATGCCATAGCAACCCAAAAACGAGAGTACAATAATTGTCTTGTTTATGTAAATATAGAACATAGGTTGAAAGGTCTCACGAGGTAAGGCAGTGGCATATTTACGGAGGTTCTTGGGATGTTGGACCCCCAAAGGCCTAGTATACAAATAAAAATAAAAATTAAACGTGTTTATATTATTATTATTGATATTACGGGTGGCTAATATTTAAGACCTCTCAAGATAAAATTTGAAAACACGTCTCTAGGTTTAGGTCACCTCAGCTTCCCTCCTCATGCACACGATTATGGTCTCAAGTTAAATCACCTATAAGAAATTCGATGCAGACTATATTTATTTAGTGAAACTAATTTAAATTGGTTACTTTATGACGTAACAAAGATACCAAGGCAAAACTTATATGTGCCATTTATGAAATTCGGTAATTCGGCAACGATTTCTTAAATATTGTAAAAAATTGACTTACTGTACTTTCAACAAAGTCCACAGGTGGTGGGCTTGGATAAAACGAAGCTAAAGCTTTTGTTTCTCGTTCTAGATCATCATCTTCACCTAATGCAGATTTCCGTCTTTTCATAGAAGGCGATGAGATTTTCGCTGTTTTCCCTACAGTCATCTTAAGTTTCTTTTTTAAATTTAATTGTTAAAATAAATGTTATAGGCACCAGAAAAAGTCGTATAATACCGTGTCTACATTCGGGCGGCTGGTGTGAGCAACTATTTGGCAAATATGAATGGTGCATAAAAAACTAGTATAAATTGAATAATCACCTTAAATTGGATAACACTGACTCAATGAAAAAAACCTACGCCCGTTATGTTACAGGATAAGCCACATAAAAATGTCCGACATTAAACGTCATAAACGTGAAACGTCTTAATAAATGCGTGTTGTTACACTATATTAGTTCACGCTGTAATGAAGGTACTATTTCTTCAAATATTGTCAGTGGGTTTTATCTCATTGGATAGTGACTATAATAGTTAATAGTCAATAAAAATCGATTTCAAGCACAATTGTAAAATGTATTTTTATTTGAAAATTAAATTAAACCTTTAGTCAACAAATAAATAAATAATCATGTAATAGATTAATAGACTAATTAAACGAATGTTGGATTTTTTGATATTCTATTTTATAGCGTTGTATAACTACTATAATTATTGTGGATAATATACTTATTTAAATGAATGCTTGGAAAAAACACTTATAGTTAATTCTATATTTGATATTATATTTATTGTACAAGCTATTAAGGTTTATTTATTCGTTATTATTTAAACCTTGATTGTGAATTTAAAGAAAATCATTATCACCTTAAAGGAGAAACGATATGCATAAATTAGTTAAAACTGTTAAGACTTTTATTTTGAGAAGTTTCGTATTGTCTAATAACTTATTGTCAAGGAGCAATATAACTGTTAATAGAATTATAGGAACCTTTGTAAATAGAGCCTCTGTCCAGTCGAAGCTTGACTGTCAAGTACCTACAATACTATAATAGAGGCAATTATCGATATAAAGGACAGTTATGTCGTGCATAATCTAGTTTAAGTGAGCAGATATATGAAACAACTATACCAGAGTAATAAAGTGGAAGAGGGGTTAGAGTAACCGACCCATGTCGATTATTAAACTATTAAGTATTGATATTGTATTCCGTATGTCATAATTATTATATTTATACAATTATGATGGTTTTTATCGAACTAAAAATGATGAAAAATATTTATCATCTATTATTATTTATAATAGTCTTATATAATTCTCTTAAAATTGTTGTGAGTAGATTTTATGCGGGTTTAACTTGTTTGAAACATTATTTATTGTTTTTGAATAAGTACCTAATTAAATATACTTCGCGGATTTATAAATTTTTTTTTAGTTTAAATTTTGCTTTCAAAATAATTCAACTATATTTGACTTCAGCTGGATATTTAGTTAGAAATAATCATAAAAAACGAATTAATTGTATATTACTAGCTAAATTAGTCATCGCTGTTGAGTTGAAGTACAAAAGTTAATAGTAAATTAATCAATATTTAATATTTACACAATTTTACATGTAAATAAAACTAAATAGTTTCTTTGAAATTGGTGAATCGTGGTAATCAGCTTTTAAACCCAAACAAAAAAGGTTGAGATACAAGTGATATGTGATTGATATCAGTTAATTTTGTTAATAAATTTGAAATCAATGTACTATTATTTTCGAATAATTATTCTGAATGAAAGAGGAAGGGTGGATTTCAATAGATTATTTTTGTAATCGGTAGAACGAATTTTTGAAGAAAAAAAATTGCAAAAAATTGCAAATAATGAATAGTTGTTATTTTTTGTTTCGTTTAAATAAGTTAGACTTGATATTTGACCGCTAATGAAAATTAGCTGACTTTACCGCAATTGTACAGAAATATATAAAATATACAAGTATGAACAGCTTATGATAAATCTTGAAAAAAAAGATCATGTCCAAGTGATTTGAACATAAATTTGAAAGTTACTAAAAATAAAAATTGTTTCAAATTAATCAATGCATTGATAAAAATAAAAAATCTTTAAAAAAAATTCATCAAAATATCCGATCTTAATTGTAATGTGAATGCAAATTAATAGACAATAATATAAAATTTTGTACTATTGCCTTGTTATGTGGAACTCTTTTGGTATTTAATTTATACTTAGGTAATAATAAGTATATTATTATGTATATTTTATGTCATTTCAAAAATCATTTCGTTTAATACAAATTTACAAATCAGAAATTACATGAGAAATTCTGATCTAAAATAAGAAAGCCATAAGGTCCATAGTTAGGCGCATTGTACTGCATATATGTTTAATTATATGTATTCATAGAAAATACGGCGCATAATTTTTTTATTGTATAGATCAGGAGTTTTTAAACGTGGGCCAGATGCGGCACGCTATGAAGTTTTAACTAAGGGGGTAAAAAGGGTAAAATTAGAAAAAATCACCTAGCCGGAACCGCTGGAGCTTTGAGTATCAAATTTGGCCAATAGTTTCGTTTTATTTAGTTGAGGCCTCTGTAGAAAGGATTTTCCAAAATTCTCGAAATTTCGAGAGTGTTTTATATGGCTTCATAAAAACCGAATTTTTCGAATTTTCAAAAGTGTTTTCTATGGCTCTATTAAAAACCGAATTTTTTGGAATTTCGAGTGTTTTCTATGGCTTCATTAAAAACCGAATTTTTCATAATTCAGATCATAATAAAACCAATAGATTCCACATTTCGCTTTAAATCTTAAAAATATTTCTGTTTAATACTGTGCACGAGCAAAGCTGTGTGGGGACAACTAGTTATTATTAAAATGAATACTAAGTATATTTAAGTATATTATAAGAATTATTTTATAAATTATTATTGGTACCTATTTATATTTTTATAAAATTAAAAATTATATGTGTTTATACACTTTTAGCCCCCTAAGAGCTTATGATATTTTATGTGGCCTTTGAATAAAATAATTTGGAGACCCTTGGTATAGGAAATGTGTCAAATATATTGTAAAAATTATTTGTGTGAATGGGTTTCTTTGATATTTACGATTTAACAAGTATATATTTATTTTTGTTGATTGAAAAGAGCAAAAAAGTTGAATCTTGTATAACATTTTCAAGACTAAAGTATTGAAATTAGTTGTCTTATACATTTTTAACAACAAAAATAAAGTTTGCAGATTTTCGTGGATTTCTCAAGTTTTGTTAATATTTGAAATTCAAAAATAAAATAAAAATTGCTACTAGGTACAGATTTTTGAGGACTGTCATTTGTAAAACTCACATAAAAATCAAATCAAAACTAAAATTTATTATGAAACTTACTGTTAAATAGTGAAAATAACGTACGTACTTAATTTGGGAGAGCCCCTCGTTTGTTTGATATTGTGGGAGTTTCAGTGCTCGGACTCCATGGGCCCCCATAATCTGGTTCTGATTATTTATGTATGTAAAAGAAGAATATTAAAATAGCTATTTGATGAACAAATAATTACGTTATGCGCTTGTATCTACTAAAAATAAATATTTAAAAAACTTACTTTAATATGTTTCAAATCTGTTTGATCGTCAAAAAAGTCACTTCAGTTTGATTTTTATTTGTAATCATCAAACATAAACGGAGATTACTTTTGTACAAATGATATGTACACAGGTATAACTGAAGAATTATTTAGTTAAATAAATCAATGTGGAGGGGCTAATAATTTTGTGTTAAATGTACGTTTTCCTTATTTTAATATAATATACCTTGATATAATTTATATAATTATATTTATCTTGTTGATTTTATTTTGTTTATTGTTTTTTTAACCATGTCAGATAACACAATCGTTAGTATGTATAGTAAAATACCAAGGCCAACTGTCACTAATAATAAGTAATAATATATTATTATTTATGCATTATATGTTTATACATTGACCATAATTTATTTCTCTTGAGATTTTATATTTTAATCACATAAATGATCGTTCATATTACGATCAGTGCTTGAATTGGAAAAATAAAAGTAGGGGAATGTGTTAACTAAAATAAGAGTTTACTTAGTATTAAATTTACCAACTCCTCCAAAAGAAAGCGAGGGGCACGCTCTTATCCCTAAGTATAACTTCATATCAAAAATATTATTGTATCGATTACCTTCAAAAACTCAGTTAAAATATTTAAATACTAATTGATTTAAGAAATTGATTATGCACTGGACTTTGTGTTGAAAAGAGACGAAAACAGGAGGAGAAAGACACCTGTTAATGTCTCTTTTATATTTATCTATATGGAAAGGGATAAATTCATAAGTACGCCAAATAGTGCAATATACACTAAACGTGTAATTTTTTTTAAGGTATAAGTAATTAGATAGTAAGATTAGAAATTGAAAATTGAAAATTACTTACCATCTTATATATTCTATTTGTAAAAATGAGTAGGGAAATTAGTAATTTATTTTATATATTGTTGGGACAAAACATACTCGTATATTGTTAAAAGTACTTTATTCTTACAAAAAATCAATTTAATTAGTCTTATACTAATTTGTATTTAATGTTCAAACATTAGTATTGATAATTTATATCAAGTTATTGTTATTAAGTATTTTTGATTAGCAAAGAATTTGAAAAAAAATAATTCATTTATTACAACACTGTAAATTAGGGTGACATTAAGGATTGCAATGCGTTTTATTTTTTAAACACGTATACCGGTTATTTTGACGTCTTGTCGAGTATCAATGTCAATAAGATGCATTTAATACATTACTTTTAGGTACATTGTTGGGCATTTCACAAAATGCCTAGGTCATTTATACAATTTTATAGATTGCCGACTGCATTTTGCATTATATAGAATTCCTAAGCTTTATATAAAATGTCATGACTATACACATTGCTGCTAACTGCTAACATATAAATTAGGCCATTCGAGGGTTGACGCGTAGGTATTCGAATAATGTTACATGTATCTTTATGAATTGATTATTTATTCAGTTTTAAGTGGATTTTTCTATTTTTATAAATGTGGCAGCTGTTATTCAGTAAGATCTCGTTATTTCATATTATTAATGTCTTCTATTTAATATCTTGATAATGTATTTGTTTATTATTATTTAAATGTATTATACATTTAAGTGATTTAGTCTATTAATTTTAACTATACAACTAAATATATGTTGATTTTATTCATCTTTATTTATAGTATCTGTGCTGGTTTTTATTTTGAAATATATTTATGTCCTAGTGTACCAGATACATGATACATTGCACTTGCAAATGATCAAATTGTATATAAACTAACTTACATGATGCATGACTACAAAATACTACTATAAAATATTTGCTCCAATCTTATACTTTTTTTTGGTATATTATGGGTGCATGTCCTTGTGTTGTCTATCATGGAAACTCATATTTGGTAAGTACAATAATAGGTAACAAGATGTTTCAAACAAAAATATATTTGCTCGCAATTAAATTGTATTTTGTACTGGTAAATCTTTTGAAGTAAGTAATCAACTAGGTACTGAATTGTACAATTGTCAAACAGAACTAAGTAGGTAGGTACCTACATATTTGTTACTTAATACTAATGTACCATATACTTAATTTTACAAGGTTACTTATACTAATATTATTAAAATAATTTATATTGTATTGTCTAATAAATGAATAGAGACTAAATGTATAAATATTAATATAATTAAATACTAACAAACGAGTACCTACTTAATATTAGATTGTAGGTACTAAGTTTTTAGCTACAATACAAAACCATCATTAGACCACTGTGGTCCAATGATGTTCAAATCTAAGGCTCGGCTAAACCATCAAACATTCATCCCATTGAGACATTTAAAAAGATTACTCTTCGTATCATTATTGGTGCTTCTCGGTAACGAACGAAGCCCTGTACCTTACAATTGTAAACTTAAAATGCACTCGTAAAAATGCATTGCGTTTTCATACAAAATGTACTAACCAAAAACACTAACTTCATAATTTAAACCATGTCCTCTGATCAAATCCCTGATCAGTCCACTCTCAGATTAAAAAGAAACTAATCTCGGTTTATAATTCTGATACTTTAAATAAAAAATATATTCACTCTTTTACTCCAAGATATTAAAATCTAAGTTATTATATAAATGTGTGGGGTATTACTAATGGGTGACTTCTCTTATCAAGTGATTCGTGTTATGAATTCTTCTCTATTTCTAAGTCATTAAATGGAAATTCATTAAAATGTTTACCCAATTTCGACCAAATGAAATGTTTAAATATTTAACAAACTTTTTAGCAACTTTCTGATAAATTTTGTTTATTGCTTAAAAAGATCAATTTGTAAAAATGTTGTCTTACGAGATTCTTTTTTTTCAAGACTTAAGTATTAAAATTGAAATTTTTATGAATTTTCAACTACTAAAAGTTTACTAATTTTTGTGATTTTATGAATAAAATTATGACTATGAATTTCCGATATTTTTCCATATAATTAAGAACAATGTATGAGGAATTATTAGTTAAGTTTTCAAGATATTTTATCCAACTAAAATTATTTTATTGAGACATCACCAAAAAAAAAAACTAAGTAAACTAAATATCTATAAAAAGCACAAACAAGTCTCAATACTTTGAAAATTTTACCACTTGGAGAAAATTGTAAAACTTAAATTTTTTATTTTTTGAGTTACGATTTGTTTGAAATCCAGTATTTCATAAATGATACCGGTTTTTTTTTGAATTTTTAACACGTATCAACTAGTAATAAATGATTCAAAGTACCAACATTTGCCATCAGAAAATACTTACAAAGTTAAGATAGCATCAATTTTCTTCAAGTTAACAATGTGATGACAGTCAAAAAAAGAAAAAGAAAAAGAAGACACTTAATAATAAAATTGATGCTTGCATTCCTCGTTCACTCAGAATTTAAAATTTGATCATGCAAATGGTCAGAAAATCATTGTGTAAATTATATTTTGGTAAACATTTTCTAAATACGTGAGATACTCGAAACACCATAACGTCTGGTGAGATAATATTTACAATATGTATGTATTATTATCTCGACTATCGTTTAGACCCGGTCAAATGTGATGAGTCATTATTGCTTTCAAATTCATATTAATATGAAACAATACAACTATAATACATTTGTGTCCTACATTTTTTCGACTTATAAAAAGTTTGAAGTACCTACTTACTTACATATTCTTTCTTTTTGTAAAGGAACTAGCCACCAGCTTGTATCTGATTATCTATTGTTTAAAAAAATTAAATTTCGTGTTTTGAAAAATAATCTAGTTTCATTTTGAATTCTAGATAAAAGAAATTACAATAATGTGTAATAATATTATGCATGGCATTGTAACGCATCATAAAAAATACATATTAATATAGTCGGTAGATACTTAATTTTATTATTAATATCCAATACATAGGTGCAACAATCAAATAAATGTGGTTTTTTTTATAAATTTTATTTTTGTTTCTACGAGATTAATCGGGTTTGGAATTATTTTTAATTTTTCAGATAGATACCTTGTTAATTATCTATGGTAATGTTGTATAGAAAAATAAATTAAAATCTTAATAGGTATATATTGTACATGATACGTAGATATTATTTACGAATAATGAAATTGTATTCAATGTTATTTTATATTTCATCAGTTTTACACGTATTAGTCGTACCATCAATTCATAACAGATATAAGAACACATAATAACAAATAATAGAAATGTATAAACAAACATTTATTTAATTAAACATTAGGAACACCTATGTATATATAATGATTTGATGTCTGTATTGGCAAAATAATTATTTTTTCTTAACTCCTTATAAAAAAATTTTATTTTGTAGTATTTTTAAATATTTAGTGGGTTTTAAGTGTAACTAATTGTTTTTTTTTTACCATTAAATTTGAAAATATTACTATGATTATTAATTATTATATAACAATAATTGTTAGTGTTAATATTTCGATCTATAACTTTAAGTTTTAATTTTATTACCAATTGTGTTAACTATTAAACTACATGTCATTCTATCGAGAATATCACATTCAAGTTAGTCACTGTTTAAAAACTAAATTATTTATCTGTTTTCTATAAAAATCAAAAATATTATTGCACATACTCATTCATATTTTTCAGGAGGACAAATTAGTGATTCATCAGAATCGCGTGACTAACAATCTTCATGCAAATATGCAAGTGCGTAAATAAAATTTACATTAAGTTATTTTATTTCATTTAAAAGTCCTTTGCATGAATTTATTTTAACTATAAAAATATTTTCTCAACCTGTATTATAAAATATAATTATTTTTAAAATTTCGTAACAAAAATACTGGATGGGCAAATGATGAAAATATTATAAATTTACCATACAACCTACTATTAAATTATATAGTTCCTTATATCTATTTTTGTAGTTGATATCTCAGTATATTCTAAGACGTTTAGTGTATAGTGTATACTGACTGTATAATCAGTTCACCTTGACACTTTTTAGTAATCAGTATAAATTTTGTCATTTTTATTTATTTATCATTAAATCGTATAATAAATGTAAACGTTTATGCATAAATGAAATAAATCTTCTTTAACTTAAAAAGTACGATTTATAATTTTTTTAAATTTAAATAAGTACCTAAATTTATTTAAAATGACCGATATAAATATATAATTATAATTACTAACTACTTTACTGTAGTAACTAATTGTGTCAATAAAATATCAGTTGTATAAAATAAATTTCATTTTAATGAATTAAATATTAAATATCAGTACTTCGGAATGTATAATTTGTAATATGTATCTATAGTTTTCAACTGTTATTTAAAAGCTTATATTTTAGAGTAAAAATATAAACAAATGGCTGGAAAATGATTAGATATAATAAAATCATAATTAGTGAACCTCAGAAGGGGTTTTTAAACTCGAAAAAATCGGTTTACCTATTAATATAGTTGGTATCTATTATAGTATTTACATACCAAACGATCGCAATAAAATGTTGTATACTTATTATAATTTGTATTTATAATATTTTTGACAAAACATTAACAAACTTATATTATGACACAATTTTTCGTCAAGCAATTTATTTATTATATCATAAAAAAATTATGTTTTAAGCTAAATTAAAAAGCATATTGCATTACATGGAAAAAATAATATCAATTATGCCATATTTGAAAAATTCTATGTTAAATCGATTCATGAAATAATTAAATTTTTATGAAAAATCTATTAGGTATTAGATAAAATTCTCCTTTTTTTTTAAAATGCCACTATGTTAAAATTTTGTTTTGCAATCTTTTTGTCGTGCATCATTACATGCGTTTTGTTATTTTGACCATCGACGTTTTAATTAATTAAAATAAAAATAAAAACTATGAAAGTATGAGTGTGAGTTCCTATATTTGAGTCTTAATGAAGTGATTTAATAAGTATATCTTCTATATTAGATGATTTTTTCATGCTTTCAAGCATGTTTGATGAGTACTTTTTCTTTTATCATTATTGTTTAAAAATTACGTAAATATATAGGTAATGATGCGTAATATTATTCGAATATGTATAGATAAAAAATACTCTAATTATTTCAGATTTTATATATATGTAATTTAAAATTTTAATGATTTGGAAAGTATTGGTTCAAATTTTGACTAAATAACATTAATATTCAAAAAATTTAACTAAATATTTATTTGTGTAAAAAAATTGTTTTCTCATTTTATTAAAAACATAAAAGATGAAAGCGATTAATTATTAAGTAGATTAAGTAGATTAATATTTAATTTTGATACCAATAACTTTATTGAGGAGGAAGCTTTTTAAAAACTTAACAAAATCACGAGAAATGCAAATTTAGGGTTGCATAACAATCATTCAACAGTTTACTCTGTTTAAAAGAATTAACCATTTGTAAACTGTGAAAAAGAACAATCGTTCTAATTTAACGAATTCGTTCTAAAAGTTAAACCATTTCTTGAATAAATAAAAAATAGATATTTAACTTTTTTATGAATGTATGAAAATTTTTTTCCAAAATTTGATTCTCCATGCTGTAGAGAATTCAGATATCAATTAAGTTAGGTTATTAACCTGAGTAAGTCAAATTTTGTTTTTCCCATTCATAACTGAATATAATAATAATATTCTGGGAGATTTTTTTTTTTTTTTGGTTTTTTTCCTTCTGATCTTCACATCTACATTCTACAATCTTGAGTGATATTTAAATGTACTTGTGTACTTGATGTAGTGCAGATGTACAGAACTATAAAAAAATTAATTATACTAAAAACCAACTAGTGAATACACTACGTAGAAAAATTAATAATCATTTCATCATAAACGTTTAAGTAGGTAAATTAAATTCTTTATTGAGTTATCTATTAATTACTTATAATTATTTTAGAAGTTATAAAATATAAAAATAAAACAAATAGTAAAAACCTAACTATGCTAATATTATTATTGTGAACAAAATATTTATTTAAATAAGTCGTTAAACTGTATTAGCTACAAATGATACAATAGTTACAATTCACTGAATTTGCTTTGTTCAGAATACTAAAGCGTAAATTTCAATCCTATTAATTATACATACACATATATAATCAGATATATAATTAAACAGTAATTACTAAAGTGTAGATATATCTAACTAGTTTTATTATTTGTATAATAATATAATTCTCATTTTTAATTAAAAAAATAAAATAAACTAATTTATCCACCAAAACAAATGACAACCTAATGTATGATATCTGAATTTTTAAATTTTTAACATTAATTAAAATAATATAGAGATAAAGAAATTTTGTATAACACATTACATCCATATGTTTTGTGAATAGTAAAATATATTTTGATGGTTTTAAAAATAAATACATATTAATTCATTGAAAATTGTAAAACCTGCACTTAAAATTTAGAATAATAAATATGAATAAATAATATAGTCGAATAACATAAACCATAGAAATTAGTTGATTGATTATAAACAAGTCGTAAAATAATTTACGATCTAAATAGAATCAAATAATACTATCGTATTCGTTACTTATTTTATTACGCCAATTACTATCAATACCATCAATGATTTATATTATGTAAATGAATATTTTATATGAATATAATCATGCTAATTATTATTGTATTATAATTTTATATTTATACGTCATATAATTGTTTAAATTTCTTTAAAATACTAATTATTATTAATTAAATTATAGATATATACTCGTAGATTACTTTTTAATATATATTAAATCTTATCAAATCATGTCTTTAACATAAAAATATCTTTAAATAACATAATACATGCTAACAACAAAAATTATAGTGATATTATTGATATCATGATATCATTATTGATTAATGTATTGTATTTAAACATTATCTCTATGTTATGTTAATTGGTTTAGCAATACCATGTCAAATGTATCATGTAATTACAGGCCACGATTATAGATGAACTAATAAAATTATGATCACCTACTGTTCTTGAATCTTGAATATTCGTTGATAAAAATTTAAACGGTATTAAAGAATGTTATACGAGTTAAATAAAGATTCCATAATTTTCAAATTGAAACTTTGATATAAAATATAAAATAATCATCCAAAATATTTAATACCACTAATCACATAGTTGATACAATTATCATACCTGTAACACATATTTGCTTTATACTCGTAAGTTTAATTGAATGTTTATCATAGTTTTGTATATATAACTTTCCATTCATGAAATTCCTTATTTCATGAATTGTGGAACTCTACGAATGGGGTCTAAAATGTACAAATTACTAGTATCAAATATGCGATTGGAAAAAATAAATTTTTTTAACAACTACCATTGCAATTTAAACTAAAATTTGTATTACATTTAACACTAGCAAGTGATTGGTTTGATTTTAAAATCTACACGATTGAATATGTATTTTTTGTTATATAAAATATGTGTATATACACTTTTTCAGCGTTTAAATAAAAGTTACTTAACAGTTATAATTATGTAAAAATGAATTTAAATTAAATATTTTTAATCTAAGATCAATATAAATTTGAATCGTAAATATTTGATTTTGTAATATACCTACTTGATAACATTACATTTTATGTTTTAAGTTAGTGTTTGTAAAAACTTGTACGTTTTTAAAACTTAAATTAAATAAAATTCGGGAAAACTACAAGTACATATATTTTCTTTTTGCAGAATAATATGTTAAAATTATAAGAAAAAATGTTCAGTTTGAAATAAAAAAAAAAAAATTGTTTTCCTAATGTTACATAATTTACTTACCAAAGTATGCTCGTACTCGTGTGAATCCGGAGGAATTTTTTCATTTTTGTCCTCCATAATGTAAAGCTAGTTATTTATCAATTAAAATCTTAGAACTATATTAAATTAGTATGTGAAATGCATATAACAAATAAACTTAAGTCTTTAATTTTAATTGTAATTATAATTTTTCAAGCGATAGAAATTTCGTAACGTTGATTATTAGCAATCACAACCGGGGAGTGTATACACGACAGTTCTTCACAACGGTGACCACATGACTGATGGTAAATCGTGGTATACTTGTACATTATCTATAGTTGTAACTTGTAAATACAACAACTAATTCTAAGAGAATGCATTTTCAAACAATAGTATATTATTATGTGACATATTATTTATTGTAATATAATTATAATAATATTATATTATTAATAGTATTCATAATAATTAAATTGTAGCATTATAATCAAGAAAATTGTTTAGTCGAATAATATTTCATACTCATCCCTGAACTATGAAATATCCACGAATAAGCAAGTTCATATTATCTAATATAATACCTGATACACTATTATTTTTTTTTTGAAATTTTATACCATAGCATTTTGACAATCAAATTATATTAATACAATTCAAATAAAATTATATATCAAACAAATGCATATAATCCGCAGTCCAATCATAACTGTTCTTTAAAAGAACAGACTGTACCTTCAAAGTCTGGACTTTGATGCATTAAAAACCTGTGAAAATGTCCTAAAAATCTAAAAAATAATGATGCTAATCTAAAACATAAAAAGATTATTTATTCATTATCATTATTATTATTTTTATTAATAATTACTAAAAATGATTAATATAATATTGTGTATAAAATATATGTGTAAATGTCAAATGTTAGTAATCGATAAAGATAACAAATGAAAAAATTGTGCGTAAATAATAATAAAAACAACATTAATAATAAAATCATGAAAATATTTTATTGATTTTTGAAAAATAGTTTTGATTGATTAAAAGATGGAATAAATGTTATAACACGCCATAAAAAAGCTGAAAAATTAATAAAATAAGTTTTATAAATTCCTATGTTACTGAAATACCATATTACCTAAAGAAGCAACTCTATGACGTTTTGAAAAAAAAATGCAAAAGTTAACAAAATCCGGGCCTTAAAAATAATTTACACTAGTGTACTATATTATTACAGATAATGTAATAATATAACGAGAATTCGTGTTTATACATAAATGTTTTGTTGAGTTTAAAGAAGTATTTTTCCTTAATTAAAAAGGAAAAAATAATAAAATTAGAATTGTGACCTGGTATTATTACAACAGGTGTGTAAGTATCTATGTTATAAGTTAAATCAATAAAAAAATTAAAAACTAAATTATTTCTATTTAATAGATTACATAAAACGCATTAAATAAGATAAGTATTTTACAACCTTATAAACGTGAAACAGTTATCTTTTTATTAAAACAAATAATAATCAACTATCAAATACACCTACGTTTAAGCATCATAATATGAATTAAATATAAAGTCACAAACTCCTCAAAAACATAAATTATACTAGTGAAATAATAACTTTTGATTGTAATTTTTTGTATTCTTACAATGTATTAATCACAATAATTTATTTATGACTATGACATAAATTTAAATAAATTTGATAGCAATGTTAAATTATTGCATTAAAAAATCGACTATGTAAGAAGGTTGGTGTAAAACGTGTAGGTAAAGTATCTTAAGATTAAAAATGAAAAATAATAATTGACAATATTAATTATTGTCATATTTCAAACTTTAAAATTAAAATGATAAAAAAATTGACTGTCTAATGATTAAAAATAGATCAAATTTCTTAGAGTAAACTTTATTTTAAATTGTAAGTAAAAAATATTTAATTTCAATTTTCCGAAAATAAATAAAATTGGTTATCGGATGAAATTTAAAATTATTTAGTTTTTTTTCATGTTCTAGAAAACTACAGAGAAAATTAAAAATGTTGTTATCTGCAGTCGGGTATATTATTAATTTAATAAGATTCATTGAGAAACTATTAGTGTAATCCCCTTAAAAATGTTTAAGAAAATACATTATACATTAAATCGTTATGAAATTAATACATTCCTAGTTTAACTCTGTACCTATCTAATGTTGAACGATATTAAATTTTTAATGAGAAATAGTATCTATAATGCGACAATGTGATATAATGGACCATTTTGTAAACTGCGACAAAAAAAAATATATATAATGTATACCTATATATACGTATATATATTACACAAAGTATAATAATTATTGTAATACATAAAGACATAAAAACTATAATAATTTATTATAATATGTTTTACAAATCATACAATATAATTAACAAATCAAGTAATTATTAATTAATTTTCATTTTATTTTTTCATTGTTAATTAATATTCTGTGCTACGAGTATTTAAATTACTTGTACATCAAATTCAATAATTTACTTACATTATAACAATATTCAAACACATCGGTATTTGCAACTTTTATATATTTTGATATCAATATTACGATACACTTAAATTTCTAAATTACGGTAATAAATTGTTATATTTTAGAAATATTTTGTATTATAATAATTATCACAGTTCATATATAGGTATAATGTACTTATACATTTTATCGCAGTTTTATTATAAGTACATTTTTTTTTATCGCAGATTAGAACCTACATTCATTTTATTCTGTGGTTTAAATGAATCGATCGTTTAATATTTGCATTTGAAATTTTAATGATCTAAATAAAAAATATAATGACAAAATAATGTCATTAATTATGACGCTAAAAAAAATACAATTTATGATGCGCATGAGTAAGAGATAAATTTTAAAATGAATTAAAAAATGTTTAACGACAACACCAATTTTAAGCATCAGATTCGGATTGAGCTGTTTTTTCACCAATAAATTATGATTTTAAACCTAAAATTGACTGAGTTACCGCCATTCCAAAATAAAAAACGAATTATTTTCAAATTTGAAATAGCTGTAATTCAGTCAATTTTCGATATAGAATAAAAGTTTTTTTATGAAAGTTGATTAAAAAAAAAATAGGCCAATCCGGATCTGGAACTAAAAATAGATGATGCGATAAAAAAAAAGAAAAGTTGTGGGCATACGCAAAACTAATTGATACAAAACTATTCCTACTATTTGAAAAGTATAATTCAGTTTAATAGTTGACCAAAAAAAACAGAATTAAAATAAACTAAGTCTGCTTATAGTTATTGAGTATTTCCACTTATCATGGTCTCACTGTATACTTATTCTTAAAATAGCATGATGTCCTGTGAAATATTAAACAAATCTGTTTTAATAAATTTATTGATTATCCAGGTGAAGATACCTACGGTTGAAACTTACTAATCAACTTAAAAATTATATATGTTGTTGGCAAAGTTATATTTTGAGTATTCAAACATAACACTTGATAAAATATATTATTTATGTTAAAGTATATTAACATTAATGTGTGGATAGTAAAGTTATTAAATAATTATTTATAACAAATAATTACCAAGTTAATTAATTTGAAAGCATCCAAATTTTATTATATTATATATATTAAAGATTCCAAAGTTATTTGGGAGATAAAAAAATAAAACATATTTAAGATATATATAAATATTAAATATAGGAATGGGTTAACTATTCCTCGCAAAAAATTATGTGCATTGTTTGTCTACGGGTAAATTTTTTTGGTCCAGATTGTTAGTGAACAATGGAAGTAGCTAAAGAGCTAAATAACTGTTGATAGAGCTAGTCTTGTAAAGAATAATTTTACTTAAACCATAGAATATACGTTTGAATAAATAGGTAAAAAGTTAGGTGTATTCAGAATATGTATTTGAATGATTCTCAAAAACTGTAATCAGAATATTTGTTAAAATAATAAAAAAGTATTCAAATACATTTTATATCATTATATATTACTTTATCATGTAATTTAATTCGTTGACATTTTTATACACACCACTAACCTACCTCTGTTTAAAAAATGTATATATATATAACTTTTACATTTTATGAGTAATAATAATCATATAATTTTTATTGAGAAAAAAATATTTTTAGATGAATAAATTATTCAAATATGGTAATAAAAGCATTGGTAGTTGTTTGAGTGTCATCCAGTAACATAACATTATTTGACAGTAATCACAGGTATACAATTAATATAATATGAATGCATATTTATTATAGCATAGATGATGGGTATAGAGTCTCTATAGACTCTAGTCTATACTATAGACTGATTAAATGGATGCAAGTGAGGTAAACATTAGCATTTAAATTATAAATTTGATGGGCCCTGTTGATGTGACTGCGTTTGTTACTTTGTGTGTGTAGAGTAGAGCATACTAGTTGTCTCCCGAGATAAATAAGGTCAGTAATTTTTATACGAATTGTTTTCCGACCGTTTCCTCCCTAAGAACCCGATATCTTATCGTGAATAAAAAAGATATAGTATTATTAGACTTCCGTTAGCAGTTAGTTAATGGTAAAAGTGGTTCTTAAACTATTCTACAAATTTTAAGCATTTGAAATAGATACCTACACTTGTCATACGATTAGAATATAAGCAGTTACGCAAACATGCACGTAACACAAACGAGCACAGTCACTAAAACAGCCTGTTTGATGTTAATTGAAAATAAAATAACGAATTTTAAAGACATAAAAATAGTATCTAATAAAATTTACAATATATAATATTTTGTTACCTATAACATTAAAGTTTAATGATTAAACAAATATTCCTAAATAATATCTTGATTTTTACAATTAAAATATTTATGAATAACCGTATGTCTTTATAAGAATATTTTTATTTTATTTCTTGTATATTATTTTTAATAAGATTGAAATATCATATAGAATGTATGACTGAATATATGGTGTAGTGTGTACATTAATTTTCATCTATTTACTTGGTATATATATTATAGCAAAGTTTATGAACCACCAAGTTATTAGTATCTTTATGGAAGACAATTAGTCAACATTTTTATGAGGCAACTAATAACTATCATATACATATTATTATGAACTAGCAGACACTGAACTAGGTACCTAATCATGGGAGGCAACTAGTGTATTTTGAGACCTTTTTATTTACAATAAGGATGGGAGGCAATTCGAATATTTTGGGAGACAACTAGTTTTCATCATAAATTAGAAGACAAAAAAGAAGAAAAACCTGAGTTATTAAAAAAATAATTTGTTTAATTATTCTACGGTTTCTCAATTTCTTCTATGAAGTTTTCAGAAAAAGTACAAACAAGACTAAACCTAATAAATGTAATAAATCTATGTAGGTATACAATAGCTATAAGATTTTATCATTGTAAAGATTATACAGATTTTCTTTATTTTCTATGTATAACAATTTTTAATTTAATCGATAATAACAAAAAAATACTGTACCCATACAATATGATAATATTATAGTTATATAGTTAATAATAATATGCATATTTTTTTAAATTACCTAATTGTATTGTTTATTGTTAAATAATTTTAATATTAATCGAGGTTAGAGACAATATCTGAATAAAGAAAGGATTTCACAAGTTCCGGTATAAGTTACAATCTAACATTATGGCATAGATAAAATTGATAATAGGTATACTAATAAAAATGTTATTAGGGTAATATTTTTAATTGAAGTAAATCAGTAAATTGTACATTAGAATACGATTTTATGAAAATAAATAAGTCACAAAGTACAATTACATTATAATATAATTTAAATTGCAAGAGTTAAGTTGGAATCGCAAAGGGTTAATTGAGTTGTATAAATATAACATTATATAAGCACATATCAACACATTTCAATTTTAATTTTTAATAAATCCTTATGTCACTGTGCTTTTAAAATGGTTTACAACCCTTGAAAATCAGACCTACTTACATCATGTCTGTCATGTCCACTTTATCTACAAGATAAACAAATCGAAAAATAAACAATTAAAATATTTACTAACTATTATATTACATATATCCGTGGTTCAATTTAAAACCTAAAATGTTGCTACATGAAAATTTTTGTATTTTTACTACAAAGATTCTGAGTGTCTTTGACGGTAAAAATATTAACAACCTTGTAAGTTTCATTTAAATCTAAAATGAATTACCGACTCCGTATTTTTGAATTTGTTTTATTTTTTTATTTTATGTCTTCTGGATTTTAATATTTAATTTTATTATAAAAGAAATAGAAAAAATATATTAAGTTTAGTAAAAATCAATAGGTATGTTGTCATTTTTTTCACTTAAAATTTAAAATAATTAACTTATATACTTACGTACAATTAAATATTATTTTTTGAATTAAACGTCTCCGCCAACAAATAAATAATATTAAGGTAAAATATATAAATAAAGCTTGAGTTTATAATAAAATATGATAATTATGTAGTTAAATAAGATGTAAACTGTTGTAAAATAAAAACCTGATTACCTATTTTAGTATTTTAGTTTACTTTTATTTATTTTTTGGCAACCATCTGCTAACTAAAAATAAACATGAATTTAATGCATGCTATTAAGCGTAGAACATTACATGGTGCTGTTTAAATTTGTAATTTCAATCTTTCTTTTTTATTTAATAATAGCAAAACTATTTTTATGGATACATTATTCTACAGGTAAACTGTGAGAATTATAAAAAAAAAAACAATTACATTTTCTTGTATTATAATAAAAATAGATAGCAATTGTTACCTATTGTAATTTTTTAATGTTATATACAATTAGCAAATAAAATTATTTTTTATTGATATAAAAATTGTCAAATAAAATAGTTAAGAGTGTAAATAAAATGTTAGGTAGGTTAATAAATACTAAATATTTTCATTATTATTGACTCGTGTTATTTTTGGGGAAAACGAATGAAGAATACTGAAATAAGAAGAGGAACATTGATTCAATCTTAATTCAAGAATGATTAATTTGCTATTTAAAATAGCATGATATTGAACTAGGTAACTCTAGGGTATATTGTTATAGGTCTACCTACTTTAAACAATTTTATTTTTAAATTTAATATTTATAGATCGAAAAATTAAAATCATAAAGATAAAATACTTGAGTTGGTATATTTTATCGTATTTATACTTCATAGTTTAATAGATATACTTTCTAGTATTTCCTTGGTACGTACTTATGTTTTTTTAAACTTATTTTATTGTTGAATGTTCACTTGAAAATGTTATATTGTCATTTTTTCAATTGAATTAAATTGTAAGAAGTTTATAATTGTAGACTATAGCTGTTGACTCGTCATGTTGTAAGTTTGAAACGTGCTAATGCGTAGGTATAACGTGCTATGCTATATAAATAAAATTTAATCGGAACAAAGGCAGCTTCAAAGAAATGTTTTTAAATACTTATTTAACTGATTATTTATTATGATTTAATATTTGTAGTTTGTGTATATAAAAAAGGATCACGAGTGATTCCAATTAATCGATATATTAAAATTATAGATTTGATTTAGTATGTCGTTTTATTACTATAACTATAGCTACTGTGTTAAATGTTCAACTAAATTTAAGTATGTATTGATCAATGGTTCAAATTGTATTGTTCTACTTTTTTAAATTTGCATTTGTTCATTACAAATGTATGTACAACATGCGTAGGGATAGAATGATTGATTTATAATATTATACGTTTACTGTTATATAGATTTGCGTTTGTATTTAGTATGATTCATTCAGCAAGACTATAACTTTACTCCACTAAACTGCTACAGTAAGTCAGTAAGTAAGTAAAAATATAAAATCTATTATTATTTTTCTGAATACATAACATTGTAAGGATAACCATTAATTTTATAATCTATGATCTACGAACCTATCATCAGGTATAATTAAATTTGATAATATTTTAACAATACTTGGGTAAGTAAATACTGCAGATTATTGATTATTTTCTTAACATCGAAGCAAAAATTCTTAACATTGATATATTATATATTTAATATACTTCATACATTTTTTAGCTTTTTAATTTTTTTTTTTTTTGATATATTTAATCGTCTTCTCTTTTCAATATTATGATTTTGATATTGTACACAAAATGTATCTATTTCATGTATCTTTGCATAGATTTAATAATATATTAATTTAATATAGATTCAATATTTATTTTGTTCTTATAGGTAGGTAAAATATTAAGTCATATTAGTGCACGTGTACCTATACATATCAACCAATTATAATTACAAATTTATTCTGTCTCACTAGTAAGTCTCATTTTAAATTTGCATTTCTTATTTCCTTATTCGATTTCTGATCATTTTAACCACCCAAATCCAATTATATGTACTTCATCCACAATTGACGATTTGCGAACATGTATATTTATACTTGTATGTGGCTATAATACTTGCCATTATAACTCTGCAATTGTTATTAGCTATAAGGTATATACATACTTATGTTATAATATTAATAAAATAACATTTATAATCATTAATTAATTTCAAAATGAAGGGAAATTTATTAAAATAAGATTTTATTTTGAACTGCTTACAAATATTAATAGTTTTATCATTTTTTAATTTCTAATGACAAATATAGGTATTACTCAATGTAAATAAAAATGTAAATAAAATTAACTTAAATTTAAATATTTTATAATACGCGTGCTTGGCTAACCTTACCTTTTATACGTGGTACGTGATTTTATGTGTAATGTCTATATAATAATATTAGTATAATTTCAAAAATTTTTTCACTTTTTTCTTTAAGAACGCACAAAACTGAGTGTTAAAAAAATTGTAACTTATGTGCTTTAGCCAAGCCACTTATTATAATCGTATAATCATACCTGTAACCTGTGTGTAGGTACTAACTTACAATGACATTATTAGAAGTTATTTAGTCATAATGCGTTATATGAAAATTTTTGGTAGAAATCCGGGGTAGTCAAGACATTTTTCACAGGGGGGAAAGGTCAGATAATTGATTAGAATATGTCAGTTGTAGTCTAAGGACACTGCCAAAAGTATAATTAAATCCAAATTAGGTAAAAACGTATAAATATTGTTTTCTTTAAGACTTGATATATTAACATAGATACCTATCTACCTACAAAAATAATATCAGTATTACTGACATGTAAATTAAAAGTACTTCTGAATTGGTGATTGTAGATTTAAGTGAGTTATGCAAAGCCAAATAAGAAATTTAAATGTTTTAAAATTAAAGGACACCATTAGGCGACTAGTAGCGTATCTATTGGAGGATATTTAATTTCATCTATGATGTGAAATAAAGGAGCTTGAAAATAGGTATATAATCATTAACATTTTAACGCCCTGTCCGGTGATCCAGAGTTTCACTGAAATTATTAATTTAAAAATATAAATTTGTAGTATATTGAAATAAATTTGGACCACCCAAAATTTGTTTTCAGTAATGGCCTTATTAGTATCTAAATTATCAATTTACCTTCTCTTTAAACGAGCTTCAGATCCACTGCACTGCATGAAGAACTTTGTATTCAATTTTCAGGCTATTTGGGCTCAAGGAATAATATTTTATTTATATTTAATGAAAAAATATATGATAGGTAAAAAATGTCAAATTTCTATGAACTGCACAAAAAAAATTAATATCTTTTAATTATTATGCCATCTCTAAGAAATGGTAACATAAGTATTCGATGAATATTTCATGTTGCTATAATTTTTGAGTTATAACAAAAAAAAGTATTGGTATCTGGTATGACTTCAATATTTTGCTTCATAATCATCAGTCTTCAAAATCATGCACACACACATAGAAACAAAAAAAAAAATTTTAATAAAATCAATAGATTTTGATTTATTCAGAATCTAATAAAAAGAAAAAAAACACTACACCAATGCAAAATCACACTGATAATACTGATAACTTAGTCATAAACTCCAAAATATATCTAAGATTCAATTTTTATTTTAATGACAAGTTTTCTTTTAAATGACAATAGAAAAATTGCGTAACTAAATTTAGGCTTCGATGGTCAGATAGAACCATAACATAGGCTCATTTTTTTACTTTTGAGGATGAGTTTGAACACTTTTAGCTCCCATACTCACAGATTACATAAGAGCTAAATGTTTAAGTAGTAACTGATAAAACTGATAATTATAAAATATGTATACTCACTAGACGCTAGTCATCTAATCATTAAAGATGTTGAAGATCTTATATTATTGTAAGAAATTGATTTTAAATAATTTAGATGTTTAGCATTCATGTAGATGTAGGTATGAGAAAATTGCATTAGTCTTCAAACTTAGCGCTTGAATTATTTCATCGAGTTAAATATTTAATATTCTTATTGTGTAGCACTCATTCATTCACAAGGTCAGTGTAATGTGGCAATACCCGCACGTTTCGTAGTTTTGTCATAACTAAGAGAATAACATTATCCTAAGACTGTACCTAACCTAACAGGTATGGTAGTAGCTAGAGGCTAAGTGAGAATATTAATAATTGGGGTCATTCAAATTGTCATCATAATAATAATGTGGATTTTAGGATAGTGTGCTTTTATAGTTCTATCAGTTAGATTGCACAATTTTTTATTATGAATTTAATGACCCATTTACATTTTATGGACTAGTATTTTATATTTCAAGATAAGAAATCTGTTCGAAACAAAAAAAAAAAATTGATTCATTAGCTTACAACTACTATAAGAGTTTGTTAATTTTTAAAAATATAAATAAATATTACATTCACAGAGTATGGATAATCTAACATACATTAGAACCTACCCTTTAAGATAAATTACACAACTTTCTTTTTGAATGGTGGTTATGAATAAAATAAATAAAATAACTATATGAAATTGTAAATAAGTATTTTCTGATAAAACTTAATATTACTTCTTTTAAATAAGTATTTAAAGCTATCTCTCGAGTCTTGGTCATTGTATACATTTTTACACCAACATCCTTAAAAAAAATTTAAATTCATAAAGATTTGTATCAAACAAAAACGTGCAATTGATACGTTATCAGTATAACAACATATAACTAAATTAGTTTTAACATTATTAAAAATCGTAGGCATCTTAAGATTATAATAAATCAGTGTTAAACTGTTAAGAATCAGACATATATAATTCAGGTATTTTGTTTTACGTATACATTTATTTTGAGTAGTGAATATCAGTTTTAATATTAATTTTTTTATACTGTGTATCTAAAATATTATTTTGGTATTTAGTTTTTAAAAAATATATTATAAACCTATTATATTTAATTTATTTTTGTTTCGTGGTCAAATAGTACTAATATCTTTTTTATAAACTAACATTAGTTGTTCAGTTAACATTCTACTCAAAGTACTGTTTCTAAACGTGAATCAATATTTTTATTAATAATTATTGTTTACAAATTTCTCAACGAAAAATTATTTGAGTATAAAACTATAAAATTAATATTTCAAACATAAGTATTACATTAATAAACTATTGAAAAAAGGTAAACACGAAGAATAGCAGACAGATAATTTAACTATTTTATCTGTTCATCAGAATAATAAATCTTATTGCTTAGCATATAATGTGTTTTTAGTATTCAATCAATATCATTTAAAATTTATAAAAACTAAAATTAAAATAAAGAGAGAAAATCCCATAATTTTTAATAACAGTATTGGGTACTGAATTTCAGGTTTTCATGAATACCAGTTTTGAACTATATTTTTAACTCGTATTATTTTCAGGCTTTTTTTTATATTTGGGTTAATTCAAGTTTAAAATCTTGTAATAAAATTATACATTTCTCAATTATTCATAACTATAGTAAATTCAACCACTTTCTTGTTAAATTGATGAAATTAAATTTGAAATAATTTTTATTGAGAATTATAGACTGTTTTTAAACTCAATTAAGTGTACCAATACAATTAGTTACATTGTAAAGAGATAAATATTAATTGAAAATTTCAGAAATTGCACATTCTACATTGAAAAATCTTCATTTAATTGTCAAGTATTATTTAAAAAATAAATTTTAAATTCTAAATTAGAGTTCAAGTTTACATAGTTGCAAACTGTTGATTATTATAAAATATAAATTACTACGCTGTGATTTTAAAAATAAAATTTGGTATAAAATATATGAATAAATAAATACAACTTTATACCAAATATGAGTGTAAACATTTTTTTTTTCATAAAGTGTATAACTTTTGATAATTATGAAAGAAAATAGCGCTTGAGCTAATAGTTAACAATGATTTAGTTCTTATAATTTGATTTCTTATATTTCTATTTGTCTGAGCAAAATAAGTATTTTAGTACATTTTTGGATTTTTTGTTAGGGTTCTATATTTTATTTTTTATAATATAAAAGATCTTGTAACACCTTATGAAAAATAATGTAAAATAAGCATAAGAAAATACAAACAATGACAGTCATATTTACTCAAATTCTTTCTCAATAAGCCTGCCTTTATTCTTGTTTTTATGAAAACTAACAGGGACATAACTCAGACGAACAGATCTACTTTATTGTCTCATAAGTGATGATAGGAATAGGTTATATTTGTTCAATATTTCATAAGATGTAACATATGAGTTCTCATAGTTTAGTCTTCGAAGTGTAATTTTGAATCAAATATCAATTTTTCAAAAAAAATATAGAAGGTATAATTTAAAAATATATAATCTTTCATTTATTAACTAAAGCTTGTAATGTATTAAAAATAAATATAACGTTACTATTAACAATTAATTGTTGTATGCAAGGTTTACAAAATTATAATTTATTATGCATAAACAAATAAATTTTTTTATGTAAAATAATAAAATAAAATACATTGGATAATGTATTCAATTCCATAATCATCATTTATTACCACATCCAAAAATTATTTTTCAAACTAAATTAAAGTAATAATAATAAAAATAATAATTATAATAATAAAGGAATAAATAAAAAATTAGATGATTAAATATTATAATTTAATTTACTGTACAGTTTTGAATAATTTAATAACAAAAAAAAATTGATTTTTCAGTTTTGAAGTAAATATCATGATAATTATCATTTAAAAATTAAAAATTAAAATATTACACACATTATTTGCAACAGATAAATATTAAAATATGTATAGAATTTTAACTATTCAAAATGCAGTAATGTGATACAAGTTTATTATCACAATTCATAGTATTAAAGGTAATGTTTTTATATTTCAGGATTTTTAATTATGATTCCACTTTTTTGTCCATAAGTAATATCACTTTTATTTAACTGCCAGAATAGAATGACCCTGAAAATATAAGAATTATTTAATATTACTTGGACATTTTTAATAATAAAATTTAATGAGTAATGTATGTTATTACAGTATAACCTGTGTAATATGGAAAATGAATAAACCAGTAAGTCAGTCTGAGAAGGGAAGATTATTCATTCCAGGGGACTTATAGGACTATATTTTTAAACACATGATTTACTGAATAAGACGAAACTTAAAAAACAGGGAAATGGAGATATTATATTATGAAAATTATAGTGTGATAAAACTGTTTTTAATTTATCAGTCAATGAATAAAATCTATTTCGACTAATACGGATTTTGCTGTAATTTTTTCCTTTAATATTATAGTAGGTTTTAAACAAAACAGACTAAATGTAGTATTTTATCACATAATTATGTCCAAAAAATTAAATTTTTAATAAGAAAATAAAACTAATTTAGGCAAGTCAAAAGTATAAACTATCCATGAAACTAATTAGTGAGTCAAATTTCTTGTGTGCAATACAGTAAAAAAAAGAACAATGGGTGGATGGATTAAAAAGCTTTGCTATAAAATTAAAAATTCAAAATAAAATCTATAATTTAGGAAATGAGGAAAAAAAAACAAACTAAAATCAAACTTAAACAGAAAAAATTAAAAATACGACTTGGGAATGACTTATAAGTGTTAATACAAAAAATATATGTTTCCGGATTAATTAGTCTAATATAGCAATATAATCACTATATTAGTCAAATCAGATCAAGATTTAACAATTAAGTTGAATTTTTTTTTTATGTCTTATATTAAATTGAAACATGTCAAAAATGGAAAATGTATTTGGTCTCAAATGTTTCCATATTATACAGTTTTATTGTATATGATTTTATATCATACTTAATTTTTAAATTTAAAGAAGAAAAATGTAAAAGAAATTTAAAAAATTTATCATTTACTTACACACTATAAGTAACAGAATTATTGCAACAACAACTCCCAGAAGAATCATCATCTAAAAAGTAAAAACAATCAAGTATATTAAACATATTTGGTATAAAATATGTAACAACTTTTTTTCTAAAACCTATAATAATACCTTTAAATTCTTCCACCACATCTTCCTCTTAAGTTTAGTAGCATGTTGTTCAAATTGAGAGGCACCTTGTTGCAATACATCTGAAATGTTTTAATTGATATGAGTTTTCAACAAATATATACTATCATAATATAAAGTAATACAGAGGAAATCATATATAAAAACTATTGATTAATTAATAATTATGACTAAAATTACAGTAACAAAAGATTTAGCATTGTAATGTGAATACAGTAAGAATTGAGAATAATTAAAAATTAGTTAAGCAGCTACATAATATGAAACAACATAAAAACAAGTGGATAAATCACATCTCTATTAAGCATCATGGTATTACAGAGTAATAATTTTAAAAATTAATCTCAATTAATTCCATGATAACTGATCATGCAAAAGAAAAATAAATAGAAATGTGTATTAAAAAAATAAATATTGAAGAAAAAAAAATTTATCACCATAAGTATGTGCAAATTTTATTTATTTTCTGTTTTCGGTACATTATGTGGGAAAAAATTAATCAGAAAATTTAAAAAAATAACGATAGTCAAATTAAATATTAATCATAACTAATTAAATAAAGATGTTAAAATATATTCACTGTCTACTTTATGTACAAAATAGAAAATCTATAAAATCAAAATAGTAGGGTCTAGGTTAGTTTAAAAATAATTAATGCAATTAATATTTTATGAGATCTTTAATTGGTTCAATAATTTCAATACTTTTAAACCTACAAAATTATTATTATCTATAATTAAATATTTACATAAATCAAATTTTTACTATAAATTGTATGATATAGATTCATAATCTATAAAGTTATAAAATACTTTAGCATACATTTTATTAATTATCTAGATACCACTTTACTTTTATTATCAAAGAAGATAAAAGAATGATAATTATTTAATAAAATATTCGGTATTAGAATTTAAGTTATTCACTATTATTAAATAAAAATATTTCATTACACTTAATAACAAATACTATAATTAATTACATTTTTGTTGGTTTAAAAATCAGATTAGATTAAATCTAGTTTAAAATCAGGGCTTAGAAGTTATAGTACTAGAAAATTTTTTTTTAGAGCTTTAATAAAATCCCTTGAAAATGCCAAAATATGTGCTATAAATAGCAATAAAAATTGAAAAATATAATAAAAAAAAAATTAAATTATTTTTTCAATTTATATCTGTAAAATACTTTTATTATCATATTTATGTATAGTAGTATGGAATAATATATTTTACAGTAAATATATGGTGGATATAAAATCAATAAAAAAAATTTCACAATATGTGTTTGATTCCATTAATTTAAGGGAATATACCTAAAACTGCAAAATTTAACACTTAAAATTCAAAATAGACAAAATAGTCCAAAAAACAGTAAATATGCAAAGAATAGAAAAATAAAATTTCGCATACGACATTAGGGAAGTGTATCTTACTTTGGATGTTTTAAGACTTGCTGAAAAAAATATGCATTTGCTAAAACATCCGAGCCTATTTATTATTAGCTACCTAAATATTTTAATACTATAAGTTAGTAAAAATAAAAAAATTTATTGGTACAGGGTTGTGGGTGCACACAAGATGAAACTACACTGTACTACTATAAACTCTTTAATTCAAAATAATTTTATCTACAATAAGTGGGTATATTACCTAACTTACCTTTATTACCTTCCTACTGAATGTTTTGTAAGCGTAAACAAAAATAAATAACATTATATTTTTGTAGATAAATCACATAATGAACTATTTCCTTGTACTATCAATATATTATTATTATTTGAACAATTTGTGTTATTATTTTATGAAGAATAATAATTTATCCATCTATTAAAGTGAAGTAAATGTTTTGATTTAAAAATAACTAAAGAAAAATAGTTTTGGAGATAATTAATAGAATTATACAAAAATGGGTATTTATTAGTAAGAAAGTTAAAATCTTTTATTCATTGATACTTTTTTAACCTATTCTATTGTATTCAAAACTGTGAATTAATTTAAACTAAACATATTAAAAATAAAATGTTATGGCTATACATAAGTATTTAATAAAAATATGTCAACTTGCCCAACTTCTGGTTAAAACAAGTACGATAGATTATTTTACATACATATTTAATATTTATACATAAAAAATATTGTCTCTTATAACAATAATATAGTTAAAACGTGTTAAATAATTACTAACGAAATGTGTTATCATTTACCTGCGCGATTATCCAACTCTGACAGCTTTTGGTCTCGTTCTAATACCTTTTCAACATTCACTCTCATAATTCCAACGACCTTGAAACAATTTCATAGGATTAGATTACTGTACAAGCCAAGTACATAAAGTAATGCAGATTGTCGTAGATGAACATAGGCGCACGCATTATACAAGTCATTGATAATATATAGATGTGATACTTTTATTGATACTGACCTCATCGACTTGAGCCTGAGACTCTTGGAGTTTCTTTTGAGAGTCTGTCGGTTTCTTGGTGCCCTGTTGTCCTCCTCTGTTGTCGGCCATGTCTACAAGAAGAACAGAAAACAGATTGATATAGAATAGCGGGACGGAGTCAAAGGCCTACGGACAGGAAATCGCGTACGTCGGTCCGGGGGACGAGATATCGTGTTAAAGGCGGGGGCGGGCCTGAGATGAAAAAAAAAACGATGTACGTTCGCGGCGGGCATACGGCGATTACCTGACAGCCGTCGTCGCACGATTCAACGCCGTGACCGTACACCTGCACAAAAACCAATAGTGGAAACCTCGCCCACAAACGCACACCCACCTCTGCGCGATGGTACGATTACTTTTCCAAAGGGCAATCGGATTCCCGACGACCGCGGACCTCGTCGGGAGCGTTGGATACTTCGAGCGCGCGAGTGCCGTTATCGAGAAATTTGTACGCGCACGTCCGAGAGGCGAATCCGACGGAAACGTAATTATAAATAATACTCACTCGACGTGTACGGCTCGCTGTTTCGGTAATCACTGAACGATCGTTGTCGTTTTCACCCGCACACGGACAGGGCGCGAACACTTTCGGCGTACTCGTCGCGGCCTGCACAGATTACGTTCTGCGGTGGTCTAATAAGACGATACTGTGATGGCCGCCGTGGTGGAGCAGAGCGATTGTACGAGTCAAGTACGACACGCAACAGATGAATGAGGCGAACGAGCGAGCCAGTGAATGACTGTATTGGTGATGTAATCATGAAATGACGTCACCTACCCGCGACAATAATAATTGATATGATACGGCGGCGGTAAGCAAAAGCAATGACGCTGTAAGCGCCTCGCCGTTCGTAACGTCTTTGGCTTCGACCCCGTTGCGCGCGAAAACTCTTCGTCCGCGACGCGACGGCCACGGCCAGCCGAGGCTTTTTCCAGACGAATTCGTGAACAATATACTTTGTGTTCTTCTACCGCACGAGCTTTTCGTGCTTATCGTCTATGAGAATACAAATATAAAATCCGTTTATAGTTTATAACATATAATGTATACTTAAAATAAACGAATACGTACTGCGTGGTCGTTACAATCCGAATCCAATCTAAAAATACCCCGAACACGGTATTATTGTTCAATAATGTTCGAACTCTGACTTTGCGTGATGGAAAACTATAATAAACCACGTGCATTTAAAAACTTAAATTTGTTACTCTAATACCTATTATTATATCTATGGATCATTATAAGAAGTGCCTAGATGATAAGATGAATATTTTTAGATTGATTTCATGATGAATTTGTCTTGAAACTTACTGTTAAAATCAGTTTTATTATTAGATAATAATTTTTTTTTTTTAAGATAAACATATACGTACATATTATACTAGATAATATGTATATATTGTATATAATTTAATTACAATATAATTAATATATAGGGACGTTATAGAATTTTCTTTTTTACTATCATTCTCGCTAATCCAAATAATTTGATAATTCCAATTAGGGGTTATACGTTACTGTGCTTGATTAAGATTGACGAATTATCGCGACTGTATAGAGTTCGAATTCTATAGTATTTGTTAATTATTATAGAATTCAGATAAAAATAACAGAATGAGATATACATTTGTTTGAGGATTCCATATTTAAAATTTTATGTTGCTAATTCAATATTTCCCAAATTTCAGTGCTATTTTTTGCCAATATATTAATTCTATTGTGATTTTAGCATTTAGATTTTAAAGTGGTTAAACATATTTATTTTTTTTGCAATAAATTTTTGTAATAATTATTTGAATGATCTCCAAAAATATTAATTGATTTTTTTTTATATTCATAACTTGTCCATACAAGTGGGGGTTCGCGTGGAACGAAGAAGGGACTGTTTTCTGCAGAGGGCATGCCCTCTTATTTTAAGAATTTAAAACTAACTAACCCAACTTTAGTAAGTGCCGATTAGTAAGCTTCCCAAAAGTCTAGTTGCGCTACCTGGCCTGTTCTATTGTAACAGGATTAGTAATAAAAAACATTTTAGTTAGAAATTATTAATTTAAAATTATATAAATAATATGAACTAACGTGATTTAGTGATTGAACATTTTTTTCATCTCGCTATTACAAAATTATATTGGTAGTTCTGAAAATGGTTAGGCTCCCCCTTCAAAATTTTAGACCTAGTTGTGCTACTGCCAAAACCCCCCTCAGATACGACTTTGAAATTCGGCGTCACGTTTCGTTGAGAATGTTATTTACGTCATCACCCAATATAACCGGCCAAATCATTGTGATTGACCTATCTAAATAAATATTATACAACCTCGGTCATGAATGTATAGGGTGTCCACCGTGTTAGTCTTCTCAAATAATTTTTTTCCTAAATAATATTTTTGAAATCTGATTTTTCATATTATTATGATCCTGTCATAATTATTATGATCCTGTGTACGTTGATAATTTGTTGTGTACCTACTTGAACTCAAAATACTTTTGTCAAAAATATTCACATTTAAAATTTTTCTTAATGTAAAATAGCCAAATCGTAGACCAAGACGAAATGATTAATTTTCAATGAGTATTATTATATAAAGTTATGAATTTGAAATTAAAATAACATTTATAATTTATCAAAGCAAAATAAAATTTACAGACATACTATATATTATTATGGATAGTTAATAATTTTCAATACATTTAAATTTAGAACATTTTTTTCCAAATCACTTTTGAAATTTAAAAAAATTCATGTCTTCAATTTTGCTTCTTCAGATTTTGAATTTAATGCAAAATTACCATAAACAAATAAAAATTAAAATCGGGTATATAAAAATTTTGCCAAAAATATTGAAAAAAAATAATAATACCTTTTTGTATGTGGTCCCTTCTGAACGGAATGATTAAAAAATAAAAAATCTGATTTCATAAGTATTAACAATGAAAAAAAAGTCATTTGCGGAAAAAATGCGTTGGATACCCAGTATTATATTATAGTTATTAGTTCCATAAATAATATATTCGGATTCTAATAAATAATTATAATTAATCGGTTATTCTGTACTAGGTAGGTAATTACTGAGCATATAATACGAGTATACAGGGTGCCTCGCGAATACGGGATACTTGAGACGACAAGTCCCTGCCGCGTGAAATCAGTAAATCGTCGAGGGACAACCATTGTTATTATTATACAACAACAGTACTCAAGATAAGCCCATAAATTAATTTTCAGGGGGAGGGGGGGACAAACCTAAACCGAGTTACCAAATACCCATTTAAAGACTTATAAACAGATAGATCATATAGATACAAGACCTGTAAAAAATAATGTTATAGAAATATGATCAACACGATTTAAGATAATAATATTTAAGATATTATCAGTTAAATCGTGGTGTCCAGTCTCAAGAAAATCAATTCTTTTGTCGGTTTTATATTTTTCAGGTAGGTCATGTCCCCTTTACATTACAACCCCCCCTTTTCCCTATTAGGGAATGGGCGCCCATGGTGACATGCCCTTGTATTGTTCTACAACTGTGTGTATTTTGTATACGCGGGATATGCTGCATGTTTTCTCGTCTTTGTGCGTTGGCTAAATAATGAGAAAATGGTAAAACGCGGTGTCTCACCCTGTGTAGCTTGTGGGCCTGTAACGCAATCATTATTTATTACACAGTAACGTAGGTACAGGCGGATTAGACGCGTACATATATATAGAGGATCACGCGAACACGTTTTCTAACATAAATGAGAGATGCCATGTGGCTGGCATATTTTTATTTTTTTTTTTTTACGTGCCGAGATAATGAAACGAACGACGAGTAGGTTAGTTAGGTACCTAGGCGGCGATGATAAATAATACGACTGTGTTCGTATCGGACCGAGAGACCGGCAACACGTGTCGCTTGCTGCGTGCGCACAATGCAACCGCGCGGAATGCAAAGTCTATAGTGTTCCGATATTATTTCTAATGATAACCGTTGTCGGAGATTTTAAAAGTCCGAAGTCCGCCATTGCCGTGCATATCGACCACTGACGACTACTACGACGACGTTATCCGGCGCTGACCGGCTGAAGTATCATCTGGGCCGACTGTACGTCTACACGCTGTGTCGTAAATACCTCGACCGGTCGCATCCGTATTAAATTTAATTTGTTATACCTACGCTCACACTAAGGTACATATTATTTTATGACGTTTAATGTGACTTAACATGTAGTTCGTGCGTAATTTAATCGTATTGAATTGGTACCCTGTCTACTGCTTGGACTACTGCCATTTTATGATAAATTAATAAATTTCGTAACTAAAAAAAAAAAAAAAACAATAAAAGTCAAACAATAACGGCAATACGAGGGCGCAATTTTTTTACAAAGTTGCTTTCTTACTTATACAATTCGATCATCGGTTTAAATATAATATAAACAATATAATTTATATTATATAAAATATTTAAATTATATAATCATTGGATTATTTATTTTCCTCGTATCAATCGAGGATTAATATAGATAATTATAAAAAGTTGTCGTAGGAATGTTGAATGTTTGATTACTCATACTTAATGTTATCAAAAATTAACGTCGAATTTTGTTAAGTTAGTAATAAAATTTTAAGTCAATATAAAAAGTTATATTACATTATTCTTATAATATGTATGAAAACTTTGTTGTTCAGAGTAACTTAATGTATGAACAAGATGAGAATGCGTGATTAATAATATTTTATTTTATGTTTAAAATGCTTTATTAAATAATATAAATATACCTACTCTATTAACTGCTTATATAAGTAGTTTTACTTAGTTGTGAGCTTGATTAAAATTATTATTTAAATTATTTTCAAAATAGGTACAATAAAACTGTAAAATTAAATTGATATTTTTCATTAAAACTATTTTATATGACTAGGACAAAATGGTATATATTTTAAAAAGTATATGTACTTTAATTTGATTTGTATTTTATTGTACCTTTGTTAGGAAAAAATAAAGTAATCAAATCAATAAAAAATTAATCATATAAGTACTTTGTATAACTTAACATATAACTTTATAATATACCTATTTTCTTACTCCTTTTCTCATTTCTGTACATTTTTTTATAAACTCTTAAGGCTTTTCTTCCTTCAACATAATCTCCTGTTCAATTCCTGTTTTTCTACCGCCTTCTTCTTCAATATCAACTTCGTCACAAATTCTGGTTCCCTAATTTAATTTAAATTTAAATAAAACCTTTATAAAATATATTTTCTAATAATTACTAATATGTGGTATTAGATTATAAAAGCGTATAAAAATTACTAGTAACAATAAAATAGTCTTATGACTAGAGATAACTTTCGAATACTTCGAAATTCAATTCCATTTTCGTATTGAATAATTATTATGAATTAATAATAAATATGTACTATGATAAAGTATATTGGATAATTCTCGGTATATTGTAATAATTATTATTTATTACATATGTTGTATGTATATAATTATTATGATAAAACAACTTCAATAATTTTCAATAACTTTTAGCTCAGTTAAGTAGTAGATAATATAGACGCATACCTAGGATAACATTTAAATATTGAAAATATTTACGTAAATTATAATTTTTATCAATATATTTACATATTTCATTGCGTGTAGGTGTTCAATAAAAAATAAGAAATAACAAACTAACAATTATTTTATATTTTAATTTATAGCAAAAAAAGTTCAACAAATAGGTGGCCTTTCATTTTATATTCTTATGAATTGTTATTATGTTAGGAAGTTTATTGAAAATATTTTATGCAAATATTTTTATAAGACGATCGAGAATTTGAGATGAGGCGTACGTTGTAACCACTGACATTTACAGAGACGGCTTTGCGATATTATACATTTAAATTTTGGACTCAAATAAGCTATTATGTAATACATATATAATAGTAGTATCAATAGTATTGATTAATATTAACCAATGGTAATAATAATTTAATTTTGACTGATAACTTATTTTTCAATGCATTATCAAAGTAACCAAAAAATTCCAAATAGATGGTACAGTTTGTGTAAAAATAATGTCTTGCTGTTGTGAATTCCAATGGTTTCCGTTATTTATTCATCATTATATACTTATCAGAATAAATTATTCGTTGCCTCTTGCTGGTGACAGTGATTGGTTTTTATTCAAAGAAACTGATTGATATTTATCAAATTTGCAACTAATACACATTAAAAAAAAAGTTTATGGTGTGCACATCCATGTGGTTTATGTTTTAATCTATTATATACATTTTTTTTAGTATAGGTACTCGTAACTATATGGCTATATAATGAATACTATGGTCATCAATACCTTATAATAATAATGGTTGGTATACTAAGGTACTTCTTTATTTTTGCCTTCCCTTTCCCTAAAGATTGTAAAGGGGATATTAAAATGTAAATTAAAACAAATAATTAGCAAATACATTCATAAATCACAATCAAGTTGAAAATGTATTACCTTTTATTGATAGAATATAGGTATTAGGTATATATATATATATGTTATAGCTAGAATATCTTAGTTAGATGTAATTGATTTAAGTTAATGATAATACAAAAGTATATTGACTGAAAATAAATATATCTAATTGAAAAAAAATTGAATACGATTATCTGCTCATTGAGTACAGTCTATCGTAAATCGTAATTGTAAATGCTTGTTAATATTTTATTTCGTATATTATTATTACTCTTTAACTATTTAAACTAATAAATATCTAACTAGCATTTGATACTATTTTAATGTTATTTAATAACTTATGACAATACAACGGTGGTTAATGTTATGAATCGTCTGTAAAAATAATAATTTTTAATATTTAAGGTATCAACATGAGTAATTTCATCAATCAAAATGAAAGTATTATTGCTGCGAATCGAGTTACCTCGAGTGAAAATAACAGTTCGTATTGTCCGTAATTAAGTTATTTAATAGTTCATTTTAAATTTGAAGTTCAATAATTTATTTCAGACTATGATAAAAATACGGAGTCTATAATTCATGTAAACAAATCTGAAGAAGACGAAGATGGTCAAAATATATTAACTGAAAACAGTGAAAATAATAGGTGTGTTATAAATGCATTATTAATATTGATAAAATATGTTTTTTAATAAATAACTGTTTTTATATATTGGTAGCTATGAGTCATCGGTCTAATATATTTACTATTAGTTACACAGATATTCTAGTATGATAGGTATTTAAACGAATCTAGTTTTAGTAAATTAATGTATTTTTCATATAATTTGTTTATTAATGTTTGAATTTCCAATTGTAATTATGTTGTTATGATATTAGTAAAATTTACAATTTTTAATAATTTAATAACAATTAACAATATCAACTTAATACATTGGCAGTTCTATTATGTGTTCTCATTCTTAACAAAACTATGCATATTGTACTATAAAAATCAATATCAATGCCGAAAATATATTCAATATAATTTATTTTTACTAAAAGAAATTTTTCTTACTAAAATGTAGTACATATCAATGTAGCTAATTTTTTTTTTATGTAAAAATGTAATTGGAATAGTATGAAACATGAAAAACGTAATGTTTTGAATTTTGAATGAGTTTTTGAATTTTGGTTGTGAAAATATGGCTGAAAAATATTTTAGACAGATTCATTGCCTCCAGTTTTTATTCTTTGAATATACCTACTTAGCTTTATAGTATGTTTTCCTTCAGAATAAACAAAAACAATAGCAAATATGTTGGAGATGAAAAATATTCAGATTCAAGTCTTTCATGGAGAGATTTATATCCTCAAGTGTGTTTTTATTTTTAAGTTCAAATAGTCGTAAATTAAATTCATATTGATTATAATATTTTAATTGGTATTTTTAGGTGCTGGCAAGTTTTATATCTTTATTAATGGTTATTCAACCAGGAATTAACCTTGCCTATTCAAACAATTTGTTGCATCATATGCCATCATTGAATAATGAACAATTTTCTTGGATAAGTAATAAAAACTATACATACCTATATTATACATTATATATATATATATATATATATATATATATATATATATATATATAAAACTTATAAATTACCAATAATTTTAAATTTCTATTTAAATCAAATAAATATTTGAAAAAAAGATTTAAATCGTTGATAGTATTACAATATAGAATATAATGAAATCGATTAGTTTCATAGTAAATATATTTAGAGCAAATTATTTATCACATTAGTTTCCTCATTGATTTTATAATAGATTAATTATTATATTAGTTTACCAATTACAATATTTAATATAAATTTAAAATTGTTTGTTAATTTTCAATAATAAAATAATTCAGTCCGTTACAAAGTTGTTTATCAGTTAAATATACAAAGTCTATGGAAATATATATGTTTATATGAGTGGTGACGATTTAAAGTAACTAACATAAATGATTAGTTTTCGACTTTTTTTATTATGAGGTGTTATATTGCATGTTAGATAAATGTTATAATTTACTTGTTAAGTAATTTTACCTATTTTATTATAAATTATGTTTATAGAATTCACAATAATATGAGTGATACGAAGTTTGTTTATCAGCTAAAAATATGAAAAACAAACAATTGCATCTATAATTAGACCTCTTCATAATACAATACAAGTGCTATCTGAATGTATTTATTTTTTATAAATTAATGTGAAGATGTATATACACTTCTATGAATGTTTGAAACATTTTCTTTTTTATGGTTTTACTTTTACGATTATGACATTTCGGTACAAGATTATTGCTTTTATAATTTTCTAAAAGTTACACAAATTAAGTAATGAGATAACATTTTAATAAAATATTATGTTCTTTAAGGATTTATTATGTGGAGTTATGATATTAGCATAAGTATTGATCCTGAAAACTTGAATTATTTTTAAATTTTTATCACGTATTGTAAACGTATTATGAAAGTCAATATTATACCAACAAATGTACCAGTACACGCTTATTTAATTCGTTTGAAAATTAATAATTATTAATTAAATTTAAACGTTTGTTCTATGTAAGCAAGTGTTGTGGCTTTAAGCACACCAGTAGGTGCGCTTGTAATTGGTTTTGTGATGGACGAGTATGGTCGGAAAAAAGCTTGTGTCTTAACCTGTATACTATTACTCGTGTCGTGGACAATATCGATATTTACAACTGCTGACAGAATCTACTTGTTTTTCGCGTTCAGATTACTTGCTGGGATTGGTGCAGGTATAATCTTAAATACCTATGTACGTACTGTACATTTGAAATTTTTTATTGTTTAGGAATGACTACAGTCGGCATGGTGTACGTGTCGGAAATCAGTCACTCGTCTTACAAGCAACTTTTGTTGTCGCTGAACAGCGTTTTCTTTTCGGGTGGCATACTTCTTTCCACTTCTATAGCGCAGCTACAATTGAACATCATCAACAGCACGTTCATCGGATTCACAATCATCAACATAGTGCTCATAATTATTTACATGCCAGAGAGCCCGATTTGGATATTGAAGTTTAAACATTTCGAGCATGCCGTCGACGAAGCCAAAACCGCGATGAAGCAAATTTACCCGAAAAACAAACAAGTATATACTAGAACCTATACTATTATTATAATATATTCTGTTACGATTTCGTATGCTGAATATTGGCATCAGTCTGAAAAAAATTCCCGCCGATTATCGTTATGGTCGTCGTAGATGTGTGTAGTGTGGAGTTCTGATATTTTTCTACTACTTGAAATTTGAACGGCTCATTTAAATATCGACATAACGGATCATTTGGAAATTCAACAGCCCTTTTTCACAATAATTATCTATATTTTCTTTGCTCATGAGGGTATTGGTGATAGTTTTGCCAAGTGTTCGGCTTAAAAGTGATTTTGAAATGTATAAGGCTATATCCGTAACGTGTGTCCAATTCAAATCGAGGCCGATTCATTAGGGCACCTTTCGGCTCTGCAGATCGGAACTCCCCGACGGGAGACACTTGTATTCGGAACGGCCGGTATACGAATTGAAAAAAATTACGTACCCACCGGACGGCATGATTTGCAGGTGTACGAACAAGAGTGGGCGCGGTTGAAAGCTAGCGCGTCGTCGTCGTCGGCGCCGGCGGTCTCCGGAAACCAGTCGTTCTTCCGGTCCGTACGATCGAGTCCCGCGGCGTACAAGCCGATGGCCATACTGACCGTACTGCTACTGTTCCAACAGCTGAGCGGCGCCTATCCGTCCATATCGTACGCGCTGCCCATTCTGAAGACAGTAACGGCAGGCGGCGGCGGCGGCGGCGGCGGCGACACTTTGATCGGAGAAATCGGTTCGCTGGCCGTGCTGGGAGCCATCCGGTTTGTGACCGCCATAATCACGTGTCTGCTGTCGTTCTACGTGGGCCGCAAACCGTTGCTGATGGTCTCGTGCGTCGGCATGGCGCTGTCCTCCGCGCTGGTGACGGTCACCGGTCCGCAGAGCTCGTCGTCGTCGTCGTTGTCCCTGTGCGGCGTCATGGCGTTCGTGTTCTGCAGCTCGCTGGGCGTGCTCGTGTTCCCGTGGACCATGATATGCGAGCTACTGCCCACCGAGATCAGGGCAGTCGGCGGCTGTCTGCTGGTGTCGTTCGCCTATCTGGTCATGTTCGCGGCGTTCATGGCGTTCCCGTACGTGCTGGCCGCCCTGTCAGTGTCCAAAGTCTATCTGATCTTCGGCGCGGTTTCTCTGCTGACGGCCGTCTACGTGCATCTGGTCGTGCCCGAGACGCTGGGAAAGAGTTTCCAAGAGATTGAGGCTCACTTCGCCGGACGGGACAAACGGGACGAGACGTGATCGCGCCCCGGTGCCGGGCCCCGTCGCCGGCCGTTCGCGTATGTAGTAACTGGTACTCGCGACCGTTTCACACACCGCCGAGACGTGATACTATAACATAATAATCGAGTTTATAACAAACCGACATCACTATTGTATACGCCGCCGTGCGCGATATTCGTTTTACAGCATCGTTTTTAGGGCTTTTGCACAATACATTATTGTCATTAATATTATTGTTACAACCTATGATAATATTTTGTCGAACTAACGACGCGCTATTCATCTGTATATTCTATAATGTTTGCCACTCGGTTACATATGTATTGTGTACTGATTAATGTTTAGGATACCATTATTACTATTACTATTATTGTTATATCTCATTGAAATTATATTATTATGCGATTGTTCAATTCATTATATATCCGACAAATGTGTATACGAGAAAATATAGTGAAAAATATTAGTTTTCGATTAATGGATTCGGTGCGCTATTTTCAGCCGTCGCCCGTCGATGGAGATGAAAACATGTTGCCACCGCCAAGGCCGGCCCAGACTCTCGTGTTTTTATATTTTATATTATATTATGTATTTTATGTCCGAGAGCTTGGAAGAGCAATATAAACAATTATATGTATTTTCACACCGTTTGAATCGTTTTATAGTTTTTTCTCACACGAAATTTGAAAAAAATGTATCACCAGTAAAAACAATTTTTGAAATCGGATAAAATAAATCAATGTTTGGTTGATAAAATATCAAACCAAGTATTGAATCTGAAATATTTATAATAAAATAATTGGTCTTAGCGTCTGAGTCTTAAATGGTTTCTAACCGATGGTCAGATATAAACTTCCTAGATTTTTTTTATGCGGGCTTTCAAAAACTATTTTAATTAAGGCGATTTTATCTTTTAATGTTCAAGATTTGAAAAATAAAATACAAATGGCAATTAACAATTTGAGTGAAGACCAAATAAACGCAGCAACATATTAAGAAAATTGTTGAGACGACTGGAATCATGTTTGAAACATCAAGGCAGACAATTTGAACAATTTCTTTGATAAGACTTATAATTTATTAAATTATTTATGATACTATTTTGATTCAAATAAATAAATCTTAATAAACAAACTGTTGTGTATATTTTTTTACGATTTCCACTACCCATAATATGTTATCTTCTTCCGCAAGTATGAATGACAAAAATGAAAAACTTAAAGTCAAATAAGTATTTTTTTATATCCTATCTTGGCTATACATTGTATTTTTTTAAACGGCAATACCTATTTTTTGCACTAGATTTGGATCAGCTTATTTTTTTGAAGTGATTTTGACCCATAAATTATGGTTCTAAACTTAAAATTGAACAAGTTACCATTATTTAAAATAAAAAATAAAATTACATGTACGAGTCAAACTTGAAATAACTATAAACTAGGCTAATTTTAGGCGCAGGATCATAATATTTATCAATGAAAATTAATAAAAAAAAAATTGACTAATCCGAATCTGGTACGCATAAAAAAATGTGAATTACGGTACCCTATACAATATACATCTTCCCCTCGAAGCTTATTTCAATAAAAAATCATCCTGTTGAATTATCTAGTGGTGTCTCTTATCATGAACACTGTATATCATATTTCATGTAGTGCTATATTAATCAGTATTTACCGCGACGCCTATTGATAAATGTATTTATCCTATAAGTATCGTTAATTTTAAAATAGTTAATGTGGATTAGATTTTTAGTGCAGCATTATATAATATTAATGTTTATTGAATTAATATTTATTTTGGATTAAATTCTATGACAATAGGCAATAAAACCCAGAAAGTTGGTTTTGCTTAAACGCGATTTTTAATTTTTTTTTTTAAATTACGTATTATTTTTACGTGAATATCACATGTATATAGTCGATACATCATTTAGCGATATGGTTTTATTAACAGTCGGGTAGGGCATTGTGCTATTGCTTAATAATTATTGTAATTATTATACAGATAAGATTTTAGGAAAAAAGAACATTTTGTTAATAGCGTGCACCTTTTGTTTGTATACAATTTACGTATTACAACTATAAATATTACGAAGTGTGTAGTACGATTAAAATAATGTGATAAGAAAAAAGATATATCAAAGTACGCTAAAATAAAAGTAATTCGTAAATAATTAGATCACTTGTGTTCATTCATCGTGTAAGATGGGTTTCGATAATAAAAACATTACATGTACCACACCACTTCTTTATAGGAATTCATCTTTCTGGACTAATCATTCAACTCTTTCAAATGGAATACGGTAAGTGAAAAATTTACATCAACATAATTTAGTACACACCAATTTTATTTAATAATTTTTATTATTAAAATAGTCATTTAGACGTTGGATGTCTATATAGTCATATGTTATATATTATGTCTTTTTAGACTTTTTAATTATATTTTTAAGTGTTTGGAAATCATTACAATTATTCTTAATTAAACATTAAACATATGAGTATATGACTATTGTCCATCCAAGTGTTACATGTTAAAATTTGAAATATAAATACCTTTATTTACAAAACAATAAAATATATTGTAATTTAGTAGAATTTGATTAAATATATTGTTTAGTTTTAAATTGTTTTCCTTTTAATAAAGCTATTGCGGTTATAGACTTGCAAAACTTTTAAATATTACTTTATAAGTACCTAGGTACTTGTTTTTTTTTCTAAGAGAAAATAATCGGTTAAAATAAAGACATATTATATTATAAATATATTCATTTTATTTTTAGATTCGAACCAAATGAATTCATAAACCATGGCGAGCAATATGTTGAAAACAAACGACTTTCTTGGAGAGATCTTTACCCTCAGGTTAATATATCTGATATTATATAGGATAATATTTTATATCGAAGTGTATTATTATTAAATTTTATACAATTTTAAGATTGCATTAGATTTTTAATAAGTGTATTATATTTTGCTTTGTACGCGATTACTGGACATAATTTATTTTTATAGATATTAGCAAGTGTAGTTGCTTTTATGTTGGTCACACAGCCTGGAATAAATATGGTTTACACAAATATATTTCTAAATCACTATGAGTTTACAGATGTTTCCGAGTTATCATGGTTAAGTAAGTATAAGTACTGATATTACGAGCATTGTTTATATTTTATATTTACCAACGTTTCTCGGCGTATGTAAAAATATCGCCCAAAATATTTACGTCAAAAGTTCAGTTTTGTATTTTGTTCGAAGATAACGTTTTAGATATATAGTGATTAGTGGTTGAGTGATGATGAATGATTGGGAGTTTAAAGGTATTCAATACGTTTTAATTGTATACTATGTATGGTAATTATTTTTAAATGAAACCGTTAAATTAATATGAAAAATATGTAATTATATATAAAATCAATGTTTCTGTACCAATAATTTTCAATACCTTAGATATGGACTAGTTAATTTATTTGTTGTAAAATTTTATATTTTAGCGAGTATTCTAGTATTTTGTACACCAATCGGGACTATTGCAATCGGAGTGATAATGGACCGAGTAGGCAGGAAGAACGCATTTTTACTGACATGCATGCCGCTCTTAATATCCTGGGCGATCGCTTCGGTCGCTCGTCCCGAAGACATGGCTTTGATTTATGCATGCAGGTTTTTCGCTGGAATCGGTGGAGGTAACGTGAAACTTATTATCAGATAGTTGAACATTACTATAGAGTATAGATGATCAGATTACTAATTTTAAATTATTTATTATAATATACTCGTAATTATTGTGTGTTTCATAATTTTTATTAATTTTAAGTGAAAATCTGTAGTGTAAGTGATACTGACAATGAATAGTTGAGATATCATTTGGGAAATCATACTACTTATAATATTTCTTAGGGTTGAAGAATACGCGTGAAAAAAAAAGATACCAATATTAATTCTCATTTCAGAGTGTTAGACATAATAATTATGCTATATTGTTATTACCTGCACTCGCACAGAATTCAGTAAAGTTTTTGATTTTCAGGCATGACATCTATGGTTGTCATTTATGTCTCAGAAATAGCTCACACTTCGTATAGACAAGTGCTATTGTCTTTAAACAGCGTATTCTTTTCGGTGGGTGTTCTATTCGCTACCTCCGTTGGCTCCTTGTTTAGGTGGCAAGCGGTCAATATCATTTTTTTCATTTTCACTGCCATCACGACAGTCCTTTTGGTCGTTTTTCTACCAGAAAGTCCAGTTTGGCTTACCAAGTTCCGGGCCAACCGAGTTTATGATGCTAGAAACTCGCTGAAAAGGATATATCCGATAAACGATCAAGTTCGTATTTTTAGTTATTTATTTGGTTTTGTGAAATCATACTCGTTTAGTCTTTGTGTATGTTAGATAGTTCAATAGTAAAAATATCTTATACATATACCAAAATACGTTGAAACTTGACCATCGAGTGTTTAGGTGATTAGGATATTATTTTAACTCATATAATATAGGTATTGTAATCCTTACTAAATACACTAAAACTGATGTGCAAATGGATAGTAATAATACTATATTTTGGAAATGTGTTTATTTAATTATTATTTTATTCTAATGAAATTTACTGAATAATAAAACATACGTAATAATATTGATCGTTATTCGTTTTGGAGTGCTGAAGGTTATTATATAATTAATTGTAATACATTAATACGCACTAGTACGTGTATAAGTAGGTATTGTTTACATTTCATTTTATTCATGCATAATTCGATATTAACGCTATTTTTACTATGAATCTGCCGTTTGTTCAATCTATTTTTATTAGATAACGCATACATACGTATATTTACATTTTATAACATACTTATTTCATAAGAAATACTATTTGTAAGTGATAAAAGGTTTTAAAAACATCAAAGTAATCTCAAATAATTTAAAAAATACAAAATTTATCTTATCATTAACACAATGCTAACTAAAAATATTATATACATTATACGCATTAAAATGTTTATAGTACTAATTTAGTGCGAGGTTCGCAATGTATAAATATTGCCTCATATTATTCGCATACGACATCAACACTCGTGATTTGATTTAGGTACCTACAAAACAACTAAATATTATATGAGTAATATTTGATCGGCTATTATAAAATTCAATTATTTTAAAATGTGGTTTTATTATTAAATTAATAAAAACCGGAACATTTTTATTAATTCGTTTTTAATTTGTAGAGCTTTTAGTGTGATTTTTTTAGATTTTCGATTAAGTAAAGTATCTAAATTATTTATCATCGTTATATTATATCTGTAACACGATCATAAGCCGCAAATGCTATCAACTGTCGATAACAATACCAATTTTACGTCGAGTCTTGATATTTGGATTTTCAAACGCTATAGTCTTTATATTCGAACAGATAGTAATTGTAATTTTATACACACTTGGATCATAAAAGTCAATTGTTGTGCTGACGGGGGATGGCGCCTAAAAGCGTTTAAAAATCAGCGTTCGACATCATTGAACGTGTGTGTATTGTACGCAACATGTATTCGTTTTAATTTAACCTGACGATTTTCCACGACTAGGACGGGTTGTTTAGACGTTCGTTTCGCGGCCGAGAATTTAGAAAACGTGACGTGTCCGTTGTTGCAGGTGTTCGTAGAGGAGTGGGACCGTCTGGACTACGTGAGACTGCCGAATCCGGCGAAGCTCGACGGCTATCCCGACGGCGAATCGCCGTCGTCTCAGAAGCGCCGCAGCCGGGTGCGCAGGTTTTGGCGACATTGGCGCGGCCGACTGTGGTGGTCGCCGCAGCCGCAGACCGTGACCAGGCCGGTGCGCGTGCTGGCCATCGTGTTCCTGCTGCAGCAGCTGAGCGGCTGTTACCCGGTGATATTCTACGCGGTGCCCGTCATCCGGTCGGTGATGGGCACCACCACCATCACCGCCTTCGTCGACAACGAGGGCGGCCAACCGACCCAGATGGACACGCTGATCACGCTGGGGGTGGTGCGGCTGTTGACCAGCGTGGTGGCCTGCGCGCTGTCGCCGCACGTCGGCCGCCGGCAGCTGCTGATCGCCTCCTCGTTGGCCATGGCGTGCTCGGCCACGCTGGTGGCGCTCACCTGTCCGTCCGCGGCCGTCGCCGAGTACGACGAATACGGGACGACGGCGGCCGCGCCGATGCCGCTGCTGCCGCTGGTCGGCATCACCGCGTTCGTCTGCAGCGGTTCGGCCGGCGTGATCGTGTTCCCGTGGACGCTGGTCGGCGAACTGCTGCCCGTCTCGGCCCGGGCCGTGGCCGGCGCGCTGCTCGTCGCGTACGCGTACGCTCTCATGTTTGTCATTCTACGCGCGTTCCCGTACGTCGTCACGTTGGACGTTGGCGACGGCGGCGGCGGCGGCGGTGACGGCTCGGTGGCCGTCGCGTTCGCCGTGTTCGCGGTCGTCTCGATGACGTTGGCCTTGTACGCGTACGCCTGTCTGCCCGAGACGCTCGGTAGACAGTTCCGAGACATCGAACAGTACTTCGCCGACGACCCGGAAACGTGCGCCGCGGACAGCAAAGCTAGACGGCCCCGCGACGACGGCGCCGCGGCGCAGACCGTGTTATGATCGCGGCCGGATCGAGCCCGTCGAGTATTGAGCTCTGACACCACAAGAGAGACGTTTGATTTTTCGACATTTCGTCCGGTGAAATTTACCCGCCGTAAATGTGCACGGTCCTTGGCGACTTGTTTTATCCCCGGGAAATCACTTTGATAATATTATAGTAATCGTAATCATTTTTCAATCACTTTTTTGTGACCTAGAGTCATTTTATCGTGCCCTCCAAGTCGATGGTATTCAGTAGTTCATTCTCAACTGTTAACTACGCTAAAGCTAAAAAATTGAAAAGTGGTTTTAATTGTACACAATGCATAATCGTATGTTTAATTTTGAAATGCTATTTATGTATTACTAGAAAGAAATGATAATCCCCCCCCCCCCACTCATTGTTTAGCCCTAAGTACGTTCCTACCTCACTTATATGTCAATCCAAGCCTGAATATTAATCCGTGTCGTATTTCGGCACATTTTACATGAGCCACTTTACGTGCCGCCACCGAAAGGACACAGCGACTACGTCACTGAATGATATACACCGTTTATAATTAACGCTTTCACACGTGCTACGCCACTAATTTGTGGTAACACAGATACTTTATAATGGTAAATCTACGATAAAAATTGTACCACGTTTTTGTGGTCACACGGAAAGTGGCTGCTGTAGAACGGGCCTTTGTGTATTATAGTATGTGCAGATTTGTTTATACAATCGACGTGATGTATAGGTAAAATTCACGAAGATAAACTAATTATACGACTTTTTAAATCGATATTATGATATATACTGTACGTGATATGTTAACGTTTATTGTTCGATCCCTACGGTCGGTACGTCTTGCGTGTGTGTAATACGGATTTCGAGCATATAAATCGACTCATTGATTAATTCAATTATAACATTGTATTATATTGTATTATATGTATATACTGACCAGTAGTGACCTCCGGAAACAAAATACTATAGTTTGTAAGCTTTTTTTTTTCTATGTATCCACTATATTATAATATATTAGTACGGCTCGTGATTTTTTTTGTACAAATACATGATTTTTATTTTGTAAAATTCCGTGTTGTTGTGTATTTTTTTAACGTCTGTTTTGAACAAAAATATAATGATCACATCTGCGTATAAAAAATTGTTGTCTATATAACAATATAGATTTAGAATTAGAATTTCTTGGCTATACGAGTATAACAATATCAAAATATAGTAAGTAAAATAAGACCGATTCGAATTTGTTGCCGACAAAATTCATCACAAATGTGTATAGCTATATTTTATGTTCTTTTTAAGTTTTAGATAAGTTGTATGTAAAAATACACAAATTCTTAGTAGAAGAGTAATGACCAAAGAATGCAAATATTATGAATTTACGAAACGTTTATGTGAGACAATAGTAAGTTGTAGATAAACATGATACAACCGCATAAATATGCAATATTATGTGATTTAGCTAAGTAATGATAATATTACAAAATCAGGTATACTTATTACATTTGTGTACATAGGCGTGACTGTCTTTGTCCGCAAAAGTAACATATTGAATGTTTTGCGATAAAATTTGTTTAAAAAATTATTTTGAAAAAAAGTAATACACATACAATATACATGTCTTTTATTATCTACCAATCTATACGATTGTATACTAGAAAATAGTCGTTGATATGTTTAAAAAATAATAGTTAAATGGTCATATTGAAAAGAAAAATCTTCTATAACATTAAAGAAATAACAAAAAATATTAGCAAATAAAATAAGAACAATAATTATTAATGCTTATCATACCTATGTATAATTTATTTAGTTTGTTTATTAGCGGTTGCTTTTTGAAATATACGAGTATATTATATTGTATATCATAATTTAATGTAAGTAGTGCAGTACTTTATGAAGATAACTTAATCATAAACTCGCTTATTACCGTAATTGTAGGAATAGATATAATACATTATTAAATTACGCGTCAATAATATAGTAGACTGGGATGTCTACTTTCAGGGTCTATTCAATTTTAATTCATTTTTATATTATTAATCGATTGAATATACTATAGTCATATAGGTCATACAAAACTACGTAGAAAATATGCATACCTAAATATAAAGTACTATATGTTTTAAAGTATAGATTATATTGCGTTAAAATTGACTGATTACGATTATAATAAATGAATTGTACCTATAAGAAAAAAACAATTAGAAATTGTCAAATTATACCTATAATTAATTATAAATGTATATAACAAAAATAATGTATAAAATGTCTACGTTTAAAATCCGTCATATGTGGATGTGTGATCCAAAAAAGAATTACCTACCAAAATAATTTTAAAATTACTAAAGAATATAATGAACCATAACACGAATAGTGTGCAATATTTTTACACCAATAAAGCTGTATAGGCTGATATAATAAGTACTTATTCTGCGTGATCGACGCGTGACTGATGGTACGGTAATATCGAATGTAAAAGGTACGCAATAACCAATAATTTTAAATATCTTTTCGTTGTACAATATTTGAACCATAGTTAAATTGCCCTTTTTAAAATAATCATATGCATGATTCATTATAATACATGTGCCGTGTACACGGTACGTGCTTTAGAAATGTATAAATAAGTAATTGATGTTACTCATTATAATTTACGGATTCTCTTAATTTCGGAAATATTATTTTCAAAATAAATTTTGTGTACACCATACATTATTTACATTTTATGTGTATCAGTGTCAAATACCAATTTTTCAAAACTAGATTATTCAAGTAGAATCTAAAAATTTTATAAAATATTCTAGAATTTGTTTGTACATACGCGCATAACTTGAAAAGTGCTCGGTGGATTTTAGTACGGTTTTCACTAATGGATTGGCCAAATTTCGTGGAAGGTTTGAAGTTATAGAACGTCTCTTAAAAACTTTAAAAAATATTTTAAAAACTACAAATTATTAACGAGTAACTGCAGAAATAAACGTAAATAATGAAATGATTAAAATGATCTAATATTATAACATTTTTTGTATGAAAACAACAATGTATGTTTTTTATTTAAATAATATGATTTTAGAAGGAAAAATTGAGTTTTTTCGAGGAAGATGTTTGTATTTTTATTAGTTGAGCTTAATATTATCATTCTATATGATTCATTTAATTTACTATTCGAGCCCCCATCTTATTTATTCTTATAATTTCCATTAATTTCAATTATGCATACCTACTCAAAATAATTTTTGGATATAATCCACTCACGAATATTACAATACTTATTTGTATAGGATGTATTAATTAATTTTGAATTAGGTCAACATAATATCATGTTAACTATTATTATTATTTACCCATATAGTGTCAGAACACGACAAATTTCCAAAATGCGGGATGTACTTTATCCACTGTCATAATATTAGCATTTCAATATTTTATGCATGTAAGAAAAGAAAAAATACGTACTTATTTCGTTGTTCAAAAACTTATTTTCACTATTAATTGTATAATACTCTGAGTTAGGTTCACCATTTGTATCAATTCGTTGTTTTAGCTAAAATAGTACATAAAATATTTATTTATGGGCGATATGATTATACTTATATAATACGATATCTATTCATATACTATACGATTTTACTAAAAATATTCTATTATTAGGATAAGTATAGCATTTTAAATATGTGTCTCGTACTTTAGGCTTGGGGTTCTGGTGCAATGAACCACCCGCACCACAGTTTCTATGACACTGCCAGCTATATAATGAGAGTGAGCTGGATTTGACAACTATATATAGGTAGTTACAGCTTTAATATTTGTACATTTTATATTTGATTTTATAATGTTTATTATAAAATCAATGTGAATGTAAATAAAAACTTGGGGAAATTTTCAAGTCACTACTATTATTTCTTTTTTAGTAATAATGAAAGCAATAATCATGTTAGTAGAATTTTATTATTATGTACATTTTTCAGTGTTTTTGTTATTTTTCGTCATTTACTTTTAAATGTTAAGAGAAATGCTAGGAAATTCAAAAATGATACCTCTAAAGTACCAGTTAGACGAAATACTACTAGAAACCACCCCCGAAGTTAATGACCAAGTCTTTAGATCAAAATCATGTATATAAACAGATTTAATAAAAAAAAAAAAAATCAGTAATTGGTGGTAAAATCAGAATAATTACCACTCAGAATCTAAGATTTGCAAAAAACAATAATCATATGTAATAATATTATTAATAGCTAGTAGATTTTGATTTAAATTTATAAGGATGGTTAACAAGCGACACGAGGAGGTAGTTAATAATCTTACTTGTATTTCGTCAAAAGACAAAAGTTGAAGAGAATACAATATTTATATTTATTGATAATGACTTGATTTCCAATCCTATTTATCTTATTTTTTGGACATACGTATTTATACATCCGTGTCTTGGTCCGAAGTCATTGATAAGAAATGTAATTACAGAAGAAAATGTTGAGATAAAAAATGACTATCACATTCTTTACAATGTGCCTATTTTATTTATGTATTCTTTACGCAATAAGACTATAAATATTTTGGGATGAGAGTTATTAAAATAATATTACTATATATCTTATGAGATAAGCAACATTACATCAAAGTACAGAATATAAATAAACGCAGTCGTAAACAAAAACACTGTAGTCCTAAGTTTAACAAGATGCAGGTCACGGATAGTAAAACACCTCTTCTTTTTCGGACGAATTCATCATTTCGGAAAAATCACAAAATAGTTTCAAATGGAATACAGTAAGTAAAAAGTAGTTTTAAAATAACTGTAATTAAAAAGTATATTTAATTGATTTCCGGTTAGTTGTTTGTTTTTGTTACAATATAATAGTATATGCTAAATATTTAATTATTTTTGGTATTAATTATTATTTATTATTTATACATATTTGTAAGCTATGAGCCATTGTTTTAAATTGTTATCAAAATTTATTTTAAATTATGGTAAAATATAAGTGTAGGTCAATACAGAGAAACTTTGACCGTAAAGACAAAAATAGTGACGTTAGAACCACGAAAAAAAGTCTGCTACATTACAAAAACAGCGATTTTGTTTAGCACTAATTATAATTACGTAATTATAACTTAACTTAGGTAGGTATCTAAATAATTTCTAATTTATGATGATATGACTAATTTTTTTTTACTATTTTTTTTTAGATTCTGAGAGAAACGAGGAATGTATTGATTTTACCATACTGGGTGTTTTAATTCTTTATCACTATATGAGTAAACTAATTTTAATTTTTATTGTTTTACATTATGTCGATTTATTTTTTTACTATCGCTATTTCTATTAATTTGCTTGTGCCAATAATTATAATTTTAATGTTTTGTTAAAGGGTTTATGCCCGTTGATTATTATTAAATAAATAAATTATAATAATATTTATTTATTTTATCAATTTACAATTTTAAATATATTTAACGGATTTATTTGTTTTTTGCTTTTTTTCCATTATGAATTTAATTTGCTCATAAAGTTTTCGTTGTCTTGATTTTGATATTAGTTTCGCGATTTCATCGAATACCAAAAAAAATATAAACTAATTCTTTTAAAGGGGACTGGATTTGAACTAGTCTTATTAATTGTTATGTATTCTATGGCTTTTACTTAGCTAGTATAACGTCTTAAACGATGGTAAATAAAACTTAAAAAATTATTGTTTCTTTAATTCATCAAATTATATTTACTTTTTCAATTACATCTTGGTAAGTCAAAATTTTCAAATTTTGTTTTAAATATTCTTTCCAAGTTTTAAAAGTTCATAAGTGTTCTTTTTCATAAGATTTATTTATTATCTTAAAATCTGAGACAGTCCAATTGATAAGGAGAAAACTTCAAAATATTCATATGACTACTTTATACTGCTAGTTTTTTTTTCAAAATATTTCAAACTGAGGAAGCATTTAAATTTTATTTGAAATAAATGTATGGTTTCAATAGATAAACTGCAGTTAGTATGTTTCACTTTACTAAAAGTATAAATACGCCCTTGTAATTTTAACGGTTGCAACATTGCTAAGAAAAAACAAACAATTAGATGTAACTATATAAGTATTTTATAGATAACAACAAAAAGTCAATTTTATAGATTCAATTCATATGAACATGAACCCATAATAATTCATGACGATCAAATTGTTTCGAGCAAACTACTTTCATGGAGAGATCTTTTCCCTCAAGTAAATATAATTTAACTATTACTACATGGTCAATATCTAATCAATAAAGAACTATAGTAATACATAATTTTCAAATGTAATTTGAATATTGTGATTTATATCTAAAAAACACATTAACGTATTTATAGATATTAGTGAGTGTAGTTGGTTTCATATTGTATACTCAGCCTGGAATCAACATGGTTTATTCGAACATAATTCTGATCAATTACGAATTTAAAGACATTTCCGAATTATCATTGTTAAGTAAGTGTACCGATATTATGAGTTGTTCGTTAGTTCGTTACGTATAAATCATATAATAAAACAATGTGTTAGTTTATTTGCACGTGTAAATATAT